>CM018692.1:40609202-40774776 GCA_009363875.1 Mikania micrantha
ACTGGCAAAATACTTAGAGATAGTCAAGGATATAGTGAGATATTTTTACACCTTTGATATCACGCAAGTTCCTAGAGAAGAGGGAATGCTGAAGCAGATGCATTAGCAAACCTCGTATCATCTCTTAAGATCTATTATGATACAGTATCCCTATCCTACATATCTTGAATCCAGCAATAGACATAGAAGATTTGAATCAAATTCTTGAACAAAGAATGTGGATACACATGAAAATATCCTAAATTATCCCTATCAAGGATTATCTTCAAACATGAAAGGATATCTGATGAAGAACAAACCAAAGAGCTTTTAAAGTTAGAGTATCCAGATACACGATCATTCGGAATATTATATATAGAAAATCCGTACCTGGTCCATATCTAGAGTGTTTAGAAAAACTAGAAAGTCTAGAAGTAATGAACGATATTCATGAAGGAGATTGTGGAAATCACACTGGGGCAGAGCACTACTTTCAAAATCCTAAGAACAGGATAAATTTGGCCCACTATGAGAAAGGATGCGATGTCTTATTCTTAAAAATGTAATGCTTGTCAAAGACATAGCAATATTCTTCATCAACCGGTTGAACCTTTATATCCAATAGTCTCATCATGGCCATTCATGAAATGGGGAATGGATATAGTAGGTAAACTACCAAAAGCACCAGGAGGAAAGGTGTTCATGCTCGCCATGACCGATTATTTTTCGAAATGGATTGAAGCTGAAGCTTTCGTACATGTTAGAGAAAAGGAAGTAATATCCTTCATAAAGAGGAATTCCTGACCAGATTCGGGATACCTGCCGAAACTACCTACGACAATGGGTCTCAATTTATTGGTAAAAGAACCACCAACTTCTATGAAGCATGGGGCATAAAAATTATCACTTCTAAGCCTGTACATCCTCAAGCTAACGGTCAAGCAAAATCAAGCAATAAAATTATCATAAACAATCTCAAAAAGAAGTTGGGATCCAAGAAAAAAAATGGGCTGAAGAACTTCATTTGTCCTATGGGCAGACAGAACAACCACAAAGAATGCGACTGGTCAGACACCATTCTCATTAGTATTCGGTTCTGAAGCTGTACTCCCAACTGAGATGATTATCCCTACCTCGAGAACAAGTTTACAGACTATAGAAGCTAACAATGAAATATTATCTCAGGATATAGTTACCGTCAATGAAATTAGGGATATTGCAAAGATTAGGATGGCCACTTATCAGAAAAAGATGGCTAAATCCTACAATAAGAATATAAGGATCAGAAGATTCCAAATTTGAGATTTGGTTTTAAGAAAAGCATTTCAAAATACCACCAATCAATCAGATGGGAAACTTGCCCCAAAATGGGAAGGACCCTATAGAATACAATCCGAGGCTGGAAAGGGGGCATAAAAGTTAACCACTATGGAAGGTGAACCTCTTCCAAGGGCATTGAATGCCATTCATCTTAAAACCTGCTTTATATGAAACACTTGCTTTAAATGACCATATATTTTGCTAAAATATATCCTGAATATATCTTGGTACTAACTAAAGCATCAGAGGGGTATTAGGACTCCTAATTCCCACCCATGCAAAAATCTTAATGTTTTGCAGGTATAGTTGGAGAAGATACGAGACTATATGTCTGAGCCCAAGTTTTGACTGGAAATTAAAAATTAATCAAGACCCCTACAGAGACTATATGTCTGGTTGCAAAGTTTTGACCTGAAATCAAAACTCAAGGGACTTATGTCTCTCAAACGAACAAGGGTTCACACACCCTCGCCAGTAGCGCACGTATATCATGTTATAATCCACGATAATGGGACCGGTACACGCATGAGTGGCTGAAAATTTCATTATCAAAGGTTAAAATTATGGATCATCCGAATTATCCTGGTATAGTTGGAGATTTTGGGACCAGTACACACTTTAGTGGCTGACAATTCATTTTTAAAGACTAACCATGGATCCTCCGAATTATAGCATTCATATGCTATACAACCGGGCCTTGTCGCCAGTATGTTTGGCCTTAGTCGCCAGTATCCTCGGCCTTAGTCGCTAGTATCCTCGGCCTCAGTCGCCAATCTAGTCGGCCTTGTCGCCAATCTAGTCGGCCTTGTCGCCAGTATATTGGGCTTGACCCAATTTTTCTTGTTTTTTGAATATGTGCAGGAACTGACTTTCAAGGATATTTCGGGATATCGCATATACCTACAACATACCTAAGGATATTGAGGTATGTAATTATTATATTATTTAAACAGGGATAAAGAAGTATTCGAAAAAGAGTCTACTATTTCAAGGAGTTGGTATTTATTTTTAACCTTTTTAGTATTTTACAACGATCTTTATTTTTGATCAGAAATATGCTATTAGAAAATAGGCATTATAAAGATTTTCACTTTATAAACATTTTCACTTAAAAATATCAAATATCCTTAACAAAATCTTATAAGGGTAATGCGTATATATGTATATGTGCTGAATATTTCTAGAAAATACATTAACCAAATAATGAAAAACTATAGTAATATTCTTAACTTACTTATAATCACTATCCCGATCGAAATAGTCAAGACCTTTCTTGATTGTTTTTGGTTATAAATATTTGTTAGATAAAATATTCTGAAACGCCTTAAAGGAAACAATAAGAATATTTACAAAACATAAGTGTTTAACACGCCAAAGATAATATAACTCTAAACTTATTGAGTTACGAATCCGAAATGTCCCTAAAATATTTTTTACTCATGGATGTACCAGAGCATAAGGCAATATATATATATATATATATATGTATATATGTGTATATATATATATCCCAACAAAATTAAAGATATCTTGAAATATCAACAAAGATAACTAAAAACCAAAAGATTAACCATTATATAAAGACAGTATATTAGGCTTTGCCATGTAAACACATGGTCCCTTCACCCAATATACTGAGATTGTCAAACAAGAAACTAAGGATATTTAGGCTTCGCCATGTAAACACATGGTCCCTCCACCTAAAAATCCTGAAATTGTCTGCCCATCTTGGGACTTTCCACCACAACATTGTTTATAAACAAAACATCATAAAAATAACTACAAATAAGATGGGTTCAGACCTTATCAACTCTGTCTTCATCGCCCATTGCCACCTCACCACCTACACCAGCACCCATATCCTCACCCTCTGCCGCTTTGCTTGTCTCCACCACACTAGTTGTCTTGACCGCCGCATCAGAAGCCTCCGCCACATCGCCAGTCAAGTTGGTCAGTGTGACACCTCATAATTTCCAGGTCAGCATTTATTTAGTTTAAATAATAAATTATATTATTATTACATACGTGGAACTAGAATTAGTGAATTTAGTGTGACACGTGGCACAACAGTCCAAACGCACACAACAAAATGATAATTCGAGGAATTATCGTAAAACGCGCGCACGTGTCTTGATTTACGAACATTGGTGAACTAAACGAAACTACAATCTAATTTCACAACAATTAGGCTTAGTGTGAACATATAACAAGTGAAACAACGTTAATGGGTCATGAAACGATAAAAGTAATCGTTCAAACGACGAAAAACGAGCCAAACGATCTAAATATGCTATTTGGGCTCAACCGAGACCTGTCGCGGTACGCCAAGGACCCCGGATTGGGTCTTTGCTGTACACGAAGAATGAGCGGGCAATTTGAATCCCGAAACATGCCGTGGTACGTCGAGCATCTAATTTTGTTGTCTTGGCGGTACGCGAAGCTTCTTACACGCAAAATCTTGCCAAAACCAAGACACAACCATTTTTAACCACCCTGTAACCCATTTCTCGATCTCCAGGCTTCTAAACTTCGACATAATCACCTGTAAACCCTCTCATAACCTGTTGGAAGCCATAGGCAAGCTTGGAAGAAGCTCCATTAAATATTGAAGCTTGAAGGAAGAGTTGGGAGGCATCAACCATCACCAACACCTCTTTGTGGCTGCTGTAGAGGCGACATCAGATCTTCTTGGGGATAACCAGGTCTGTTCCAGCAACATTCAAGCTCCAAGGGTACTCTAAGAAGGTAGATTCATGTTCATTTTGGCCTAAAATCACCTATACACACACATGCAAGGCAATCCACCCACATGCAATCACTCACACACCACATGCACGAAATTTCATCCTCTTGAATCTGTGATTAAATGATTTTATGATTGATTTGATGATATGAGGATGATCCATGATGATGTTCATGAGATTTGTTGGCCATTTGATGATTTTGTTAGAAATGGCTATATTTGATTACATGCATGCATGATCTAACAAGTTTTAGGATGATTTTGAATGGTAATGAGTGATTATTAATGACGTTGGGGACAGTTGCAAGGTTCATTTTGGTTAATATGGTCAAAAATGAATTATTTAGGATTATTACTATTTTTAGAAACTTTAATCTTGCAAAAATGTTAATAGATAGTGAAATGGTCATGTGCAACTGTTTAGAACCATGATTTATGAATTGTATGATGATTTTAAGTGCATTTGATGGTTGAAAGTGTTATAAAACTTGATTTACACCATGGTTTCTAAAAATAGTAACTTTTAAGTTACAAATGTTCAAAGAATGATGAACTTGACATGATTTTTATGTGTAAATGGTTATTTGGAATTAATATGATGATACTAGGTGTCATTGATGTAATAGAATTATTAAAACAATGGATTTAACATAGGTTACTATAAATAGTAACTTTAAACTAGGAAATCGGTAAATAACGATGTTCAAGTCATAACAAGCATGCCTAACCGGTTATTTGAGACTAGGATATTGATATCTTGATGAGTTTGATACATTAGCTTGGTGAAATATTCATATTATAGAAACCTACTATAAATAGAAACTTTTAAACAAGAAATGCATTTATATGTCTAAGTGTGACTATGTGCTATGCGATAACATGATCATATAGGTTAACTATGCATGATAGAATAAACGGAAAGTGATTGCTTGTATGACTTGCCTAAAATGGAAACTTACTATAAATAGTAAGTTATCCCACAAACGTGAATTATGCACTTACTCGTATCACACGACACTATGAACTTGATAATCGATCACTTAAACTAAACACGTTACCAACGGGTCGTTAAGTCAAACATGGTCAACACGGTCAAACACGGTCAACACGACCAACGTAACAACTTGGAGTTGTTTGAACACAAACACGGTCTAGTGAGACCAACACGAATGTGAACACAAACTCATAACATCTATGTGATATAGGTAATCACTAAATGCGCACTACAACATTCACGAGACAAACGCAACTACTAAACTCAGGTGAGTTTACAACCCTACTTTTATTCTTTAACTGTTTTGTTAAACTCTTGTGGTGAAAATAGTATGCAGCTCTTTTTAGATATATAACTGGTATTTTGTAAAACTATTTTCGAGTGTAACTGTTATCGAAACAAAGTCCTCACTACCCTTACCGTTAGTTGTGTAACAAACGAGTCCTTATTACGTAGTACTACTGGGTTTGACTAGCCCCATTCGACAACAACTATGACTGGAGGTCACGACGAGTGTAATATCGATGTTGATGCTGGGTTCAACGATGACCCATAGAGGCAAAGGAATAGTAGAGTTTCGGTAGGATGAACAGACATACTCGGGATCATAGATCCAACAAACCTAACATGCCCTGTATATGTCTATTTACTGTTTTCAATTACTTAAACCTGTGAACTCATCAATTTTATGTTGACACGTTTTCGCATGCATTCTCAGGTAACTGATGGGAGGAGCTAGGATGCACTTAGAGATACACCAAAGAGTCTTGCATGTATATAGACTCTTATCTTAGGCTTATATTATTAATTGTGTGATTTTGAAACAATCTTAATTATGTAGTGTCTGATACAATTTACATTTCCGTTGCAAATACTTTTATTATTCCGTTGCTTTATTATTAAACTAACCCGCTGCTTAACTTATGAAACTAGTCTTATGTACAAAACTGTATGGTTGTGTAACTCATATAGAGTCGTACTATATGACTAAGAGCTATGATACTAGCTACGTCACACCCGCGCGGTCTGACACCGCACGTGGGAATTTTGGGGTGTGACAGTCAGGATCTTGGCCCAGTCAGCAAGATCCTTCCCCCATAAGTCCACTCCCTCCTGCTTGGACTTCTCCGCTATCTGGATTTTCGCTTTAAGGATAGCAATGGCAGCTGCCTTCTCGGTGCCCTCAATAATATCCTTGAATTTTAGCTTGTGGGCAGCATCATTGTCCTTGACCATCTTCTTTAATTTTTGGGCCTCTTTCTCGTAGTGACCAGCTTTGGCGACAACAATCTTCTTCTGATATTCTAGATCTTCAATTTGTTTCTCAAAAGCTTCCTTATCACCAACAATCTTAAGGATAGCCTGCGAAAATAAGAATACATCAGGATATGGCCAAAATATAAAAAGAGAATTCTAAAGACAACCTTTTGAAGAAGATCAGGAGCGGGGAAATCAGGAATATCATCCACATTAATAGGTTCTACGCCTTTACGCTTTTTGGAGGCCTTGGTTGGGCGGGTATTAGGGTATGCATGATCCTCGCCTTGGGAGCAACGGGGCTGGTCTTCTCTTTATTAATGGTGAGAAAACCACTAAGATCCTCGAGATCAAAGGCGGACTTTAAAAAACAGAAAATAAAATAAGAACTATAAAATAAATCAACACCAACAAACCTATGTAAATGAAAAATGAAAAACCTGATGTCATTTGGGCTTGGGATTGTTGGGAAGATGCACTCTGGTCTGGGGATATATTGGGGATATCGGCTCTCAATGATATTCCAAACTTCCTCTCCTTTCCTCTATCTTCAACAGGGCTTGGACCTTCTGTTCTGTATCTTCACTCTCTGTGACCAGCGATTCAAACTTCGATGCTGAAAATAAATCACAGAAACAAATTAATCATCAAAAATTAAACTACACTAAAAATAAATAAAACTAGAAATCCTACCCTTTAACAACCAATTGATGGGAAGAGACCTCCCCCAGGGATAGAACTCCTTTTAATAAAGAAAATTTTATTCCACCACTAATCTTCGTTTATAGTTATCCCATGAACCAGAATAGGAGCATTACTTCTCCTTTGGAGTAGAAACCGGGAGTAACTATGGGTACGAAGTTGATAAACATAAGAAATTTCAGGGACCACAATCCTCAAACCATATTTTTGGTTCAACCTATGGAGAGTAACAAGTAAGCGTCAACCCATAGGCATCAGTTGAGGATAACAGAGACGATTAATGCGAAAGAAATCAGAAATAAGAGGGGGAAAAGGAAAAGATAATCCCAAGGAAAAGGGGTACTCCGGAAAACAGACCCAACAGGAGGAACTATGATCAGCTTTGAGGGTAGGATCAAAGCGACGAAATGTTGCCTCATCGGGAAATGCCTGAGACAACTGTATGGAATCTATGAGATCATCGTCGAAGATGCACACATTTTGCTCGGTATATGGCAGAATGTTATGGTCGAGAAACTCGCCGGATTCAGATGAAGAGGTGGAATTCGACATTTTATCAAACTAAAAAAGAAGAAAAACGAAGGATAATAACCAGAGACTTACCGGAGAAGACGATCAAGAGGGATTTGTGATATGAATGAAAGATACGTGATCATTATATGCAGAAAAACTGACACCTACAGCAACCGCTGTCCCGATCATAACCGTCCAATTAATATTCAAACCGTTCAATTTAAAATTTGAAGTTCAAATTTTTATAGTTGTAAGACACTATCTGTAAAAATTAGGGGCAATTGTTATGCGCTAAAATTTTACCCGTGATATTTCAGGATCAGGGATATTTAGAAATATTTAGGGATATATTATTGGCTAACCATTATCTCTGTTTATTCCTAATCTTGTTTGCGAGATTTCAGGAAATGACAGGTTGACATATGAATCAGCAATAATCACGGAATGGGATTCCAACTAACTAATCATGAAACGCGGCTACAAGAAGAATTTCACGCCATTATTTTGAACAAGTCTCCCATGTTTGAAAGTGCCCGAGATATTCACAACGGCTTTATGAACGTTGTTAATTGTTTGTTTGTAATTTCATTGTATATATACCGAGGCAATTGATCGATATATGACACAAGAACTCCACTGACTACCACAGAAGCTTACTCACACTATTAGCATCGATCATATTGTGCTCTTTCATTGTATTTTCAATCACTTTCATATTAATAAATTAGGCAGAGTGACTATTGTCACCTCCCGAGGTTTTTAAGCCGGCAATCCTAAGGGATTAAGGGTTTTTCCTCGTATAAATCTCGTGTGTATTGCTATTTCTGATCATAAATTCGATAAATTTATGATATTTAGTTGTAAAACACAATACCCCACTTTTCTAATTCGGTTTTGCTAAAATTTAAACTTGTTAATTTTTACCCGGATGTATAATCCATGTATAGATATTTTATATTTATATATTATGAGATATATATATATATATATATATATATATATATATATATATATATGCACATATTAGATTTTATATATTAGATTATATGTGTGTGTGTGTAAAGTGGAGGGAAAAAAACGAGTTGGCTCGTGGCTCGAGGTTTTTACGAGCTCGAGCTTGAATTTTGGCTCAAGAAATTCCGACTTGGCTCGAAAATCCACGAGCCAAGCTGGAGCCAGTCCTGGCTCGGCTCGATTACAACCCTACAAGTGGTTGAAAATTTAATTAAATATTTAAACTATATTTTCTGAGTATATTTAGTTGCTAACCTTTAATAAAATTTTGTTTTAATGATTAAAATAAATAAAAGTAATTATAAATTTATAAATTCCAAAAACATTTATACGTGTAATAGATGATTTATAGTTACTGAAATTTTTTTTTTATATTTAAATTTTATTTAGTAAGTTATAAACATGGTTTAAGTCGTGTGTTAGTGTAGTAATTTCAAGGTTTCTGTTTTGGTCATTATTTATCGATTAAGACAAGGTTAACATGATTTTAGATCAAAAAACTAAAAGCCTCTTTAGATGAAATGAAAGGAAATTTAAGATAAAATATGTTATATAGGAGTAATTAAAATAAGTAAATTAACTTGTTTCTCCTATTTGATCATCAAAACAAGTTTGGATTTGTGATTTATGTTTTTATCAACCCCTAATATGTTTGAAGGAAGCTGAAAACATTTGAGACAAATTGAGGGAGGGTTTGTGTGGGACAGGCCCAATGGGCTTCAACTCTAAACTTTTTCCTACGACTCTCAATTTTATGACTTATATTTTAAAATTCAAATGTATATATTTGGGCTTGTTTTAGAAGTTCGAATTTAATATGGGCTTGTTGTTAAATGGGCTTGTTAGTTTGACACGATGGAGCCAAGGGGAAAATGAGGAATTATGGTTTCATTTGCATTTTCAATTTGAGAAGCCGAGGCAAGAAGGGAGCCAAACGAGAGAGGAGGGAGGGAGACTCAGGTGGAAAACGAAACAACATGCTTGATGCTTCGAGCTTGAAGGCTCTATCTTCGATTCCTCTTTAGTCGACTGGCCGAAGCATATGTGCCCCTTGAATACTCGCACATTTAGTTGCTTTCCTCATTCATCTGTTACAAACTTACAGTGCTACTCGCTCGCTTAGTCGCTTTCCTCATTCCTATCAGCCTATGTGTCGAATAGTTATCCATGGTTGCTGAACAACGAACAACCGATTTGGTTTTGTTGGAACAAATTTGATTATGTTGCTCGCTCGACAGGGGTGTTCAAAAAAATCCGTAATCCAAAAATATCTGAAAACCCGAATCTGAAATATCCAATAATTCAGATTTGGATACATATTTTGAAATTTTTCGGATAGTTCGGATATCTGATATCAAAAATAGTTTTTTTCCGGATAATTTTTCGGACATTCGTATAATTTTTAAGATTTTTCGGATATCTAGATAATTTTTGGATATTTCGAATATTCGGATATCCGAAATATATTTTTAATTTTTTTTTCTGATTTCGGATATCCGAATCCAAAATTTTGGATTCGGATAGTGAAAATCAGTATCCGAAATTCGGATAAACACCAGATATCAAAAAATGATCACCTCTATCGCTTGATTACTCTGTTACTCAATAAGTCGATTCCTTTGTCCTTTCTCTGGCTGTGTTACTCACTTCCTCTGAATATGTTAGATTCCTGATTCTAATTCAGTAATTTGGTCCCCTCTGATTATTAGTTTTTGAACATGTTTGGTTTTGTTATTAGTTTGATTAATTTTAACAGGTTAGATTTTGTTATTCATGATTACAATTTGGTCGCTTTTGGTTTTTAGTTTGATTAATTTGAATAGGTTTGATTATGTTATTAGTTTTGATTAAAAAATACAAAAAAAATATTTAATTTAAAAATTTATACACGTAACAAATATATATTTAAAAAAATAACTCTATCACCTGTATAATTTTAGTTTATTGTTGTCGGTCACAAGCCTAGATAAAGAACAAAGGTTTTTAACATTAACAATATGTATGAGAGAAGGATCCCGAATTTAAATTCCGCCTGTGACCAAAAAACACTTGGGACGGCTCTATGTTTGTGGTGTGAATCCGGCACAAAGTGGGGGGGCGATTGGCTAACAGTTGTAGGGTGATGCGTGTCACGGTGAAGTGGTTTGATGGTGATGTGGTCAAGGATGGGGAAGCTGGATGTTGATGGGTTGGTGTGAGACTTATCATAATCGTTAAAAATAATCCTTTTTAGGCTTAGTTTAAACATAAACAATGTAGCAAGTGCGTGTAACTTGGTGGCAATGAGGTGTAATTAAGCTAGCACTTCTTTAGTAATAATTCTTTGGTTTAACCATTAGTTAGGTTAGTTATGTTAAAGATGATTTGAGTCGCATTTAGACCAAATATTGATCTGCGTTGAACTAGTGAATTTTTCTAGTTGTAGGCTTCCTCCTGAGCGGGTGAGTCAGGTCATCACGCTCTGTTTTTCAGACAAAATGGTGATCTGTTTGTCAAGGTGATCCCGGGTGATCGGGGATTTGTTGTTAAAATATATACATATATGCACACACACATATACATACATATACACACACATTAAATTTTTTCAACTTTGCTCAGGCTAATTTGGGCCATGTTAAGTTATGTTAAAAAAAGACATCGTATTAAATTTCATATACAAAAACATAATGAAATATAATACATCTACATTTATTCTCTTTGAGTTTATTTCTAATAATCTATCCAAAGCATCGTCTAAGGAAACTTTCGAAGTACTTTTTCTGTGCAAAACAAATACAACTATCGTTTAAATTCTCATCATCAATCTAATTAATCAATTTAAGAGAGACAACTGTAAAATATTAAAAAGGTTAGTTAAGCTTTTAACATGAACATACTACTCTAAAAAAATTGTAAGGTGGGTACGCCATTGATGGTATGTGAAATTAAAAATAAATAGGTAAAACCAAGTTAGTGTGGTATTTTGTAGGTTTATAAAATACAATATTCTTTTTATCTTTAAGCACCCGATCGATAACAAGTTTTATTTTTTATTATAGGTTTTAAACTTTATTAACATGCTGGAAACACTTTTTATATAAATGTTTCAAGGCTTGAAAAGTATGTGGGATTAGATATAACCAATACTTAAGGTTTTATTTTAAAATACAAGAGTTTTTTTTTTATTATGCAAGCTTTTCTAAAAATATATATAATTTTCTCATATAAATGCAAAAATAATAATTTCAGACAGTGATCATGATTGTACGGCAGTTCATCCAATTTGCCAAGGATCATATCTTAATTGTACTCGAACTAAATCTAGTAACACATGAGGTTTAAAAGTTTGGACCTTCAACAAGGATGGATTTCAAATGACAATAGAAAACGTGTACATGGGTACAAAAGTTAAATGACTTAAATCTAACTATGAATATTCGTCAACTGACTCACTTGATAAATGTTTTGTCTTATACATGAAGGAATCGCAGATTTAAACTCGAACAAAAATGTAATTAGTTTAGATTAGTTTAAAAGTACAAGTAATAATGATATTAAAAATAACTAAAAATAATCGACCATAACATCTTTGTCATGTTGCTTCTTAATATCCGTTTTAGATAATGACACTCCCTTTTTGTGAGGATAGAGAGAAAGACTTCGCCATCGACATCTATATCAGTCAGATTGGACTCCTAAAACTTTTGGCATCATCTTTATTGAATTTTATTTTGTGGTTTTAAAGATATTAAATGTTTAGTTTGCTTCTTATTGTTAGTATACTATTATTTGACAAGCCATCCTCCTTTCAAAGTATTTTAGTTTTTCATAAATAAATTACGAGTTAGATATCATATAACAATAATAGTGACGTTTCTCGTTCACCAAAAGAAAATGATACCAATAGTTTAATAGATGGAGTGACAACCTATACGTCTTAAAATCAAAATAGCAAAGGCAAAGCCCACTAAGCTTGATTTTCTTTATAGACGCGGCGACGCCTAACACTGTTACTTGTGATCATACTTATATTTGTTCCTCCTAAATATCAAAGAGTTTTTAGCCTAATAGTAGCCCATTAACTTCTCTTATTTGAGATCTTGAGTTGGAGTATTACGTAAAATAAAATATGACTCTAAGTTGAAACAGAGGGTTTTTTAGTTGTGGTGTACGTCATTACGCTATATTATTTGAAACGAAAGGGGAATATATTTGCCAATTTGATCCCAGTATCCGAGCGTTTGGTTTGGTGTTATAGAAAAATTGTTCCTCATATATTGAGTGATTAGAAAATTTACCATATAAGAGATTTTCCATTATATGATAACGATGACGATTCGGTCATGATTAAGTAGTCCACACATAATTTAAGAACTAGCTAAGAAAAATATTCGATACATTAATTTAAATTTATAAACTTGTGAGAATCTATGTGACGCATTAAATCAATAAAATAGATTGAGAATAAATGGACCCCATTTGACTTTTGTGGAAAAGCATAAGCCAAGCGCCAAGCCCACTGCCGAAAGGCGATGGGGATAATCTATTGCCGTATAAAAACAAGTGGGCGACATGCTAATTATTCAATTAATAAAATGACAAATTTATAATAATTTTCAATAGAGAAAGCAACTTAAAAACTTGGTAATCAATTCGCTATAAAAACATACATATATATAAGTTTTATTTTAGAGTAAACTTCTCTTTTGCTCCCTGTGGTTTGACAAAAGTAACAATTTTCTTCCAAATTTTGAAAAATTTTGCAATTTTCCTCCATTAGTTTCAGAAAATTAACCATTTTAGTCCATGTGGTTTGACAAAAGTAACCATTTTCATCCAAAGTTTAAATGGACTTTGGATGAAAATGGTTAATTTTCTGAAACTAATGGAGGAAAATTGCAAAATTTCAAAATTTGGATGAAAATGGTTATTTTTGTCAAACCACATGGAGCAAAAGAGAAGTTTACTCTTTATTTTATGTAAGCATGTAAATGAACCGAACAATTCGTGAATTGTTCATGAGTTGTTCGGTGGTAATTCGTTTATTTTCGCTTATTTAATAAATGAATAAACATGAACATAAAATTTGTATTTTTTTAATTAAATGAGCGAACATGAACACACATAGTGTCCGTTTATTTATGTTCATGATTGTTATATTATATTCGTTTATTTTTGTTCATTAATATTCGTCTGTGTTCGTTAACTATCTAAAGTTAGTCTAGGTTCGGTTAACTATCTAAAGTTAGTCTAGGTTCGGTTAACTATCTAATTTATGGATGGTATGTATTTTCATTTAGGAGACGGAAAATTTGCGTTTGTCTATGCTAATAGAATTGTATTTGTTTATGTTTGTTCAGTTGTGTTCGTTTATGTTTGTTCAGTTGTGTTCGTTTATGTTTGTTCAATAGTGTTCGTGTTTGTTTATATTTGTTCAATAGTGTTCAATTATGTTTATTCGTTTATTTTGATTTGTTTGTGTTTATTTATGTTCATGAACAGTTCGTTTAATTTTCGAACGAACGAACACGAATATATTTATTTTCTTAATAAACGAACACGAACACAATTCATTACAGTGCTGTAAGGCAAATTACATTGATGTAGGATCACAAACGAAAAAGAAATTTGCTCAAACACATAAAAGAACATATTCTTGTACATGTAAAACTAAGATTTTGAAAAAAAAACCAAAGATTCGGGTTTATCTTGCAGGGTTATTTCAGGTTATGCAATAAGAGAGGGTTATTATAGGATCTTTACCCTATATATATATATATATATAGGGTTTGGTTATAATAAAAAGAGTTAGATTGGTGAGAAGTGTAAGAAGGATTGTGGGCCATTAGATACATAATTTAATGGTTGAGACCAAAGTTATATTAAAAAAGTTAGTGAAAGTGTATTTTAGTAATAGACACTTTTGTTGACTTTTTATCATGTTCCCCCAATTTTTTTAAATGGCCGTAAATTTTATATACGATATTATTTTTAAAAAAATACACAAAAAAACGAGCATTTTTTTATCTTTAAAACGAGTATAGTATTGTTATATAAAAAATTAAAAAAAAATGTTTTCCTCTATCTTTTATATTTGTAATGCGTCATTGTGTCTTTTTGTTTGTTAATGTGTCTTTTTGTTAGTGATTGTTTCTTTTTGATCGATGTTGTGTCTAACTATTTTTTTTATAAAATGATGAGCTTTAAAGATAATATTGGCGAAACAATTACCTGAACGTAAAACACAATGACCTAAACGTAAATCACAATAATGAGTATATTACACAACCGAGATAATTCCAATTTTGGTCCCTGTGGTTTTTAATTCTTCTTTATTTTAGTACCAAAATTTATTTTTTACCCATTATTGACCCCATCTTTTAAACTTATCTCTGTTTCAGCCCATTTATTTTAACACTTTCTCTGTTTTCATCCCATTTTAGAAATTACTGTTAAAATTCAAACAGCAGTTCCGTTTCTATTTTTTTAAATCCCATTTAAAGTATGACAATGTTGTTTGGGTCACGGAAGACTTGGAAACAGTTCCTTTGGAAACAGTTCCTTGATTGTCGTATGTTTATATCGAGGCGTAGATTGGTTTGATCAATTGAAACCTAGGTTCTTAAGGGACTATTTTGATAGACTGTAAGTAACTCCTGGTTTGAGATATACCAACTCATGTTTGAATCAAGTGTTACCCGCGTGATTTGAATCAATAAAGTAACATTTATTATTTGAAGCAAGTTTATCGATTTTGTCAATGGAAATCCAACTTTAAATGAGAAGTTCACATTCAGTCATGGTTTGTGGCGTAAAAAAATACACGTGGTTTGAAAAGGTTTATATTTATGAAGCGTGCAATTCTATAAATATCATTTGTTTTTTGGTTCTTTTTTGTCTTTTTTTTCTTGCATGTCATATTTTTGGGTTATCTTCTTGCATCCGTTTACAAAGGAACTGTTTCCAAGTCTTCCGTGACCCAAACAACATTGCCATACCTTAAATGGGCCAAAGCAACATTTAATTTAAAAAAATAGAAACGGAACTGCCGTTTGAATTTTAACAGTAATTTCTAAAATGGGATGAAAACAGAGAAAGTGTTGAAATAAATGGGCTGAAACATAGATAAGTTTAAAAGTGGGGTCAATAATGGGTAAAAAATAAATTTTGGTACAAAAATAGAGAAGAATTAAAAACCACATGGACCAAAATCGGAATTATCTCTACGCAGCCACTTGAACGTAATACACAACTATGAGTATATTACACAATGACCTGAATGTAAAACATAACTATGGGTATATTACACAATGACCTGAACGTAAAACACAATGATGCGTATATTACACAATGACCTTAATGTAAAACATAATATTGACTATTACACAATGACCTGAACGTAAGACACAATGATGCATATATTACACAATGTTTTGAAAATAAAATACAATGATGAATATATTCCACAATGATCTGAACGTAAGACACAATGATGAATATATTACACAAAGTTCTGAAGATAAAACACAATGATGAATCTATTAAACAATGATCTAAACATAAAATACAATGAGGAAATGTATTTTTCAAAAAATTAAAACAATTTATGTTTTTTAAAACTATGAGTTTTAAAAACATAATGGTGAAATAACACAATTATGTACTTTTAATAAATAAAACATAAAAAAATAAATAAGAACAATTTATTCAATGCATAATAAACATTAACAAAACAACACAAGATATAAAAGATAAAACACAATAATAAAATCATTAAACACAATGACCTGAAGCATTAAATACAATGACTTGAAATATTAAAAACATTGACCAAAATACTCTTTTTATAAAATTAGAGAAATGACACTTGTCAACTCCATAATCCTTCTCATACTTTTCACCAATCTCACCCTTTTTACTTGAATCTAATCCTATATATATATATATAGGGAGAGTATCAAATGTTAACCATGTTTATTACGTTAATCGAATAATTACATCTTATTACTTTGGGGTCCACATTAAAGTAAATTTAAATGTGTAGGTTTTTTCTTTTTTTTTAATTAATGTAGGCCCACTTACATTAATAAAAAATAAGAAAAAACCTACACCTTTATATTTACTTTAATATGGGCCCCAAAGTAATAAGATCTAGTTATTCAGTTATCGTAATAAGGAAGAGTTAACATTCGAACCATCCGCTATACATATACATACATATATATGTATATGTGTGTGTGTGTGTATCGTTCTAAGTAAAATGGTGACGGTGTTTGGTCGTCAAGTAGAATGGAGAGTCTGCCGATGGTGAGTTGTCAGTTTGTTGTAATGTTTCAATTTTAATGTAATTTTATGGGATTTAAAAAAAATTAAGTGGTGCACCCAAATCTTTAAGTTAACTACATAAGCTATCCCTGGGTTAAATGTAGTTAAATATATGCATCACCTATTACGATTATAAGCACCAACATGGTTGAAATTGATTGGTTGTACTCTTGCTATTGAAATTGATCAGACAAATTATGCTTGTTTAAATCGACTGTCATTCACTGTAAAGAAAATTTTAGATTAACAAGAATTATTCTTTTATTGATAATTAGATGACTTAATTCTCACATGTTTTTTCAACTTAAAACTCTGTTTGGTTTTTATGCCTATCGTTGAGACCGTACTTGTCGAAAACACAAATTTGATAATTATATCGATTGCAAACCAATCCATATAATAGTTACTTGGGTTGTACCGGCATGGTTCCGTTATTTTTTCCGTTTAATCGAGTTAACTCATTTTATGAACACCCCTAGCTCTATTAGTTTTTTAGACATTAGCATATATTCCTTCTGAACTTGTAAAATGTCATGTTTATTTTTTAAATCATTCTTAAAAATGCATTATATATTATGTACTGAAAACTTTTATTTTCACCAAATTAACCCTTGGCTACCTCTATTCCACCTTTATAGCCTCATTAAATATGAGATTATCATAAATTATTTCACATAGTTCCACCAAATATGGGTTTTACAATATTGCAAACACATTGGGTTAGTGAACGCATGTAACAAGTAATTCTCCTTTCCTTAATGTACACTAGATATGGTACTAGTTAGGCCATTTCATTGTACTTTCAAGTTTCAAAGTCTATTGGTAGTGAGTCATAATACTAGATTTAGGTGTGTTGAACTCTATTTCAACTCGGCTTATCTCATTTTGCATGAAGAACTTCCAAATTACAAGTTCTTTAAAGTATTACTATTTCATCTTCTTCATGACCCTGCTCCCTTTTTTTCTGCTTGACTGTTATCCACCAAAATAGGGCTTTCGAAATGAATGAATGAGAAGTAAACATAGAAACATGATATGCCATGAACTCGTTGATATCTACAACTGCCTCCATCTCAGTTTTTCGTTAGTACGTGACAACAATGTCATTCTTTCCATTTAGAGAAGCATGATTGCATCCCTTGAAAACTTTGTTGGTGATCCATGTGAAAGTTTCCTTCTTGGGATCATCATCACTATGTTCAGTTTGTTTCACTTATACTTCCTCTTCTTCATCCTATTTACAATTCTCTTTCATGACTTCCCTTAGCTCCTCATTTTTAGTTTATGTTTAGGCATCAAGGTGCCTAAATCTCTCAAATTATGGTTGTGATACCAAGTTGTAAGGTCTTAAAATCTACATAGACTCAAAGTTAGATTTGTGTGTTATAAACATAGATATTAAACTAGAAGCATGCATTCATAATTAATGCAATGGATATTTTGCAGTTAATTACAACCATATCAAATTTAAGTGTTTCATAATGTATTAAAATTCATTCAAGGAAAACTATGCGACAACAAAACTTAATTAATGCTTGGGTAGTCCTCTTGCTCATGCCAAGTTGGTCCATTATTTAATGGCACACATTTCAAACTAAAATGCTCACAAAAGTCACCAATTCTAAGTGAGTTCTAATTACTTTATCAAACAATAGTAATTAAAACACTTATATACTATAAACATTTCACAACTTGAATATGACATTCAGATTGTTCTTTACTATTGCACATTCTTTTTTTACCTTTCAATGATTACTCATTACTCTATCTTACTATTTAACTTTTGCATTCTTTGCCTTTAACCTTGGGTTTTGTTTACTATAAGATTAAATTTCTTTAGATTTCTTACTTTGATTTTACCTTCATTAACTTTAACTTTTACTCTAACTATATTTATCACTAACTTTAATTTATTTTTACTTTCCCTGTAGAGTATCTCATACCATATTTAGAACTCATTTACCCGGGTCAATAGAATGCTTTATTGATTCAATTCCTATGATTTGATTTAAACATGTATACGAAAATAGTAATAAGAATATAGTAGATTAAACATGTGAATCCAGTAAAAGAAACATTGATTCATGACAAGGCTTCTTGAGAGCGATTTGATCGGGTTCCCACTGTAGCAACACATAGTTCCTTTCCATCCCCAAGTTTAAGTGTTCTTTGCCTCCTTTCCAGCCTTCGGATTGTAAGGAATCCCTGAGTAGAATTGGTCACATGAACCATAGAACCAGAGTCAAACCACAATGTGTTAGTTGGAACATTTAAATTATAGGATTCAATTATCATATTAAGATGATTATCTCTTTTAGCCAACCATTCCTTAAAATCAGGCCAGTCTTTCTGCTTATGTCCTACCTTCGGCAGAACTTGTAGTAAGGCTTGCAATTGGAATTGTTAGAGCTGGAAGAAGCACCTGCATTGGATTTAGAGACCTTATAAGCAACCTTGTGAGAATTTTTCTTCCTTTTCTTTGAATCAGCAGTCATCAGGTAAGCAACATTAAGCTTCTCGAGCTTCTAATGCTCTTCCTCTTGTACGCACATTGCAATCAACTCATTCATCATACACTTCTCTTTCTGGGTGTTGTAGTTGATCTTGAAGGCCTCATAAGATGCTTGAAGAAAAGTCATAATGAAGTAAACCAAGAAACCAGCACTGATCTCCATGTCTAATCACTTAAGTTTACGAGCCATGTTGTTCGAATACTTTTATTTTTGAATACTTATAATTTCGAAAACTTTTAATTTCGAAAATTTTTAATTTCGAATACTATTAATTTCTAATACTTTTAATTTCGAATATTATTAATTTCGAATATTATTAATTTCGAATACTTTTAATTTCGAATACATTTAACTTCGAATACATTTCATTTCAAATACTTTAGGTTTATGTGAACTTTTGTATCCAAATACTTTTAGGTTTACGAAAACAAACCAGATGTCACGTTTACGAAAACGAACTTGTTTTAAGGTTTTACGAAAAAACGAATTGTTGTTCATACTCTTTTTCTGAAAACGTTTTTGATTTTCATATCAATTTTGGATTACGAATTGATTGATCAATATACTACTCTGATAACACATGTTGATTCGATTCCTATGATTTGATTTAAACATGTATACAAAAACAGTAATAAGAATATATATAGATTAGATGAAACATGTGAATCCAGTAAAAGTAGTATCGATTCCTGACATGGCTTCTTGAGAGAGATCCTATCGGGTTCTTTTTTAGGTGTATAGTGAGGATGGTTATGGAGAGTCTCAATGAGGAGGGTCATGAATTCTCAAGGTTAGAGAATTCCTGTGATTTTAAGCCAACGTAACTATGAGCCTTAAT
Source organism: Mikania micrantha (assembly GCA_009363875.1). Taxonomy (NCBI): domain Eukaryota; kingdom Viridiplantae; phylum Streptophyta; class Magnoliopsida; order Asterales; family Asteraceae; genus Mikania; species Mikania micrantha. Next base: position 40,629,383 of record CM018692.1, read on the forward strand.
CTCCTTTTTATATACACCTAAGGGAAAACCCTAATCAGGATAGTAAGGGTAATTACATCCATCAATTAATTACCTATCTAAATAGGTATTTAAATAATTGATCAATTTGATAAATAATCATGAGTGTCATATTGTAAATATTTATATATTTTATTCTAACATGCTTATGAGGCTTCATTTCTTTCAATGAGTCATATTGTTGCAATCTTTATACTATGTACGGTTCATTACATATGTCACACCCCCAATTTTCAACTAACGGAATCACACCGTTTGGGAACGTGACAAACCAGGATCTCAGATCATTAGACATAACGAAGACCTCTATATGAATTTCAAAACATTCTTCGGTCTTAAAAACATAACATCAGAGTTTTCAAAATTTGCGGAAGCGTTTTAAAACCAGTAACAGTTATAATATGTAAATTACAAAACAAAATCCTCAAATGTGTAATTTAAACAATAAATGTAAAACATACATGCAACTCTATCTCCTAGTCCATGCCAGCTTTGTTGCGCACCTTAGCGTCCTGAGAAAACATGTAAATCAAGTCAACACAATGGTTGGTGCATAACACAGGTTTTAAGTATTCACAGTGTTCAAAACAACAGTTTGAATATCAAGTTTGCAGATAACATAATCACACATGCATAGTCATGATAGCTAGTCATATAAACTATTTACACAAGTGGTCGACACCGAAGCTGACGAATTGCCATGCTATAGCATGTTTTTGCCTTGCCACTATTGTCTAGCACAAAAATAGTAAAATTGTGTTTGGTCAGTCAAACACCTGCGTAGATCCCATCTACCAAGTGAGGTTTGTCAAACCTAATAGATCTATTTCCAACTACCACGCTTTGCGCTATGGCAAACTAAACGGTTCGAGGTGTGTAAGGACTTTCAATTGCTATGTTGTCACATAATGTAAACAGCTAACTCATGCAAGTGTTATGTATCTAAAAAGAGTTTATTGCACGTGTTTTCTCCCCCAAAACATTTTAAAATAAGAAAGGGGCCGTGTACGCACCTTTGAGTATTGCAGAATGATCAAACGCACTTAAACTCGCGTAGAAAATCCTCTACGAAGAATCTGTGATTAAACAATAACCTAAAGTTATTCGGAATGTCGTTTTGTGCTTGAAATCACATACGTGTCAACACACGTATGTTAAAGTGTTAAGAATGTGTATACGTATGCACGCATGCTTTTGAAATCGTTTAAATAAAATCATATACGATTTTATTTAAATAAACGTAATTATACGTGATTTCGTTTTCGGATTAAAATATGAATTTTATTATTCTAATACGTTCAGGATTTCGTTACGGTTCCAACGCAACTTGAACGAGTTAAATCGGAGTTCGTATGTGAATGATAATTCAAAAATACCAAAAATGGTATTTTTCCAAAAACCCGGCCACCCCCTGGCTCGAACCCGCGACCTCCCGCACACAACACACACTACCATCTCACCCGTTAGGGTATCGCAACAGAACTCAGAATCAAATTCTTTTAAACACCCTTTCAGTCCAAATCCTATTCGGTATTATAGCCGAAGCAATAAGAATTCAATTGACCACGAATTCGAACCTAATCAGTCCCAAAGTCATAGGGTTTCTATTCCATATATTCAGTCGACCATACAGGTGCTTATGATTTACAACATGATTAACAATAACCTACTAAATCGACCATTATCAGACTCGAACTCGAGTTCTTGAGCCCCAACTCAAAATCATGTAATTCGCTCATACATTATAAAATTGATAGAGGGTTATCAATAAACAACAAATTCCGAAACAGTTTGTAATGGTTAATTTGAATAACCATTCTGTTTAACTTAAAATCCCCAAAGTGTTTTGAACTAAATAACCTTAAACTCGAAATCATTGAATTCTTAGTTCTAGGATGAAATTGGCATAGCATTAACCTTAACCGGAATCCTCTGAATCTACCCATGCTATTTAATTTGATTCTTAAACTCATTTGTGTTGAAACCCCTAAAACCGTTTATACTATGAACCCTAATAATGGAACTTGATCAATTCGTGAACTTTTAATGAAATTGAAATGTGGTTTAGCACAATCGGAGATTTCTGAAGCTTTCTACATAAATCAATTTGACTCTTGAGCGTGTTTGACCACAAACCCCCAAAACCGATTCTAGGATGAACCCTAGAATTCGTATCCCATTAATCCGATATTAGAAGTTGAAATTGACCTGTGGTTATTCTTAATCGGCCGTGTTAGAAAGTTTATGAATAAAAACTTACTTGATTTGATGATTAATTGAACGAGATCACTTCTAGCCCTAGGTTCGGCTTCTACGAAATCCAATCCTTCAACTCGAAGCTTCTGATCTTGAATTCTCGTGTGTGCAAGCTACTAAGGGTGCCGAATAATGTGTGGGTATATGAGTCTTGATCAATTGTGATCGATTATATCACAATTCGAACGGTTTTGTCCCCATATTGACGGTTACAACTCTTGGACATCAATTGCTTTAAATCCGATTCTTAATAATCCTAATAACTCCTTATGGCTGTTGGAAATCATCAGTATAATGATTGTTGAGTATCAATTTCGGTTACAAGACCTCAAGTGTCATGAATTTCAATTCACCACTTGGTTTCTATTCGAAATTTTGACTTCCTAAAGTCAAAATTGACATTTTATTATAATTACAATCCACCCTCACTATTCTACATGTTTTGAGGCTGATTTTACAACATTTTGGACCTTCCAACTTGATATTTTGAACCATCATGATCATTTATACTAATTCTTGTTAACGGAATTAACCCGACAATATCGAACTGTCACTAATTGGGCCGATTGAACATTATTGGGCTAGGTTAACTCAATTGGGCCTAATAATTCTAATTGGCCTACTTCTATCCACTTGGGCCTTACAAAATACAATTAGGCCTACCTTGGGCCTTGGATTTATGATTGGGCCTCTCTTGGGCCTTGGATTTATGATTGGGCCTCTCTTGGGCCTTGGATTTGTAATTGGGCCTACCTAGATCTCATTGGGCCTTCCTTGGCCTTATTGGGCCTTCCTTGGCCTTATTGGGCCTTCCTGGCCTTATTGGGCCTACGAGAGTTAACGAGGTTAATTCGAAAAGTCGGATTGTCACATCATCCCCTTGTTGAAGGAATTTTCGTCCCGAAAATTAGTAAGTGTTAGGAGTAGTTAGGAAACTACCTACGAGTTCAGATTGTGCGTGTTAGTGTGATGTCCGATCATTCTGTGCGTTTGTGTGTACTCATACACAAAATCCAATGTTTGCAACATCACATCTAAGTGTGATCGTTCAATGTAACTGTTTTGCGTGTACACTAGTTAGTTCACCTAACTGTGACTGTTTGTGTTTGATCATACAGTGTTGTGTAATCTCATACATAGTGAGTGTCTGTAACTGTTTGTACTATGCAACCCCGCACATAGCAAAATGTGTGTAACTAATCATGCATGTACTACTATAACATGTAACATATGAACTATAGCACATAAAATGTAATGTAGCACAAATGTTTATAACAAAATCAATTGAACAGAAATGTTTGTGCTTACAGTTTGAAATTTGCAGTGTTGATGTGTGAAGCATCACGTCATCCCCTTGTTGAAGGAAATTTCGTCCCGAAATTTAACGTGCGCTCTCAGTGTTAGCAGTAGCTGTTTTGAACAGATGAGGATACTTCTTCATCTTTTGATCTTCCCGTTCCCATGTGAATTCAGGACCACGTCTTGAATTCCATCGAACTTTGACTATCGGAATCTTGCTTTGCTTAAGTTGTTTGACTTCCTGGTCCATGATTTCTGCTGGTTCTTCAATGAATCGTAACTGTTCATCTACTTGTATTTCTTCCAACGGTACAATCAATGTCTCATCAGAAAGACATTTCTTTAAGTTCGATACATGAAAGACATCATGAACTCCACTGAGTTCTTCCGGTAGTTTGAGTTGATACGCAACCGGACCAATCCTTTTCAGGATCTCAAAAGGTCCTACGTAACGTGGACTAAGCTTCCCGCGTTTGCCGAATCGTATCACACCTTTCCAAGGTGATACCTTTAGAAGAACTCGATCTCCTACTTGGAATTCCAACGGTTTACGACGTTTGTCAGCATAAATCTTTTGTCTATCCCGGGCCGCTGCCATACGGTTCCGGATTTGAACTATCTTCTATGTCGTCTCGTGCACCAGTTCATGACCTGTTATCTGACTATCACCAATTTCAGCCCAACAAACTGGTGAACGACATTTACGACCATACAAAGCTTCAAACGGTGCTGCCTGAATACTTGTATGATAACTATTGTTGTAAGAGAATTCCACTAACGGTAAATGATTCTCCCAGCTGTCACCAAAGTCAATTACACAAGCTCGTAACATATCCTTGAGCGTTTGAATCGTACGTTCACTTTGACCGTCGGTCTGTGGATGATAGGCGGTACTCATATCCAAGCGAGTCCCCAATGACTTATGAAGTGATTTCCAAAAGTTGGAAGTAAATCGGGCATCCCGATCTGATATGATAGAGATTGGCACGCCATGCCGTGCTACCACTTCCTTGATGTAAATGCGAGTCAATTTCTCCATCTTATCAGTTTCCTTGATTGCTAAGAAATGTGCAGATTTCGTTAATCGGTCAACAATTACCCATATGGTATCACAACCACTCTGTGTACGGGGTAATTTGGTAATGAAGTCCATCGAAATCTGTTCCCATTTCCACATCGGTATCTCTGGTTGTTGCAGTAAACCAGATGGCTTTTGGTATTCAACTTTGACTTTCGAACAAGTCAAACATTTACTAACGTACTTAGCAATATCAGCTTTCATGTGAGGCCACCAATACAGTGCCTTCAAGTCATGATACATCTTGTCTGATCCCGGATGGACTGAATACCTGGACTTGTGTGCTTCATCCATCACGAGTTCCCTTAAACCTCCATACAAAGGTATCCACAGTCGATCAATGAAATAACGAATTCCATCAGACTTGACATCCAACTGTGTTTCCATTCCTCGTAAAGATTCCTGTACCAAGTTTTCCGTTTTCAAGGCCTCGAGCTGAGCACTACGTACCTTGTCAGGTAAGTCAGTATGTATCGTCATCACAAGTGCACGAACCCGTCTTGTTGAAGTATCTTTTCTGCTTAAAGCGTCAGCTACCACATTTGCTTTTCCCGGGTGATACTTAATCGCGCATTTGTAGTCGTTCAACAACTCAACCCATCGTCGTTGTCTCATATTAAGCTCCTTCTGATCAAAGATATGTTGCAAACTCTTATGATCAGTGTAAATGGTACACTTAGTTCCGTACAGATAATGCCAACAACTCAACCCATCGTCGTTGTCTCATATTAACTCTAAGTCATGAGTAGTGTAATTCTTTTCGTGTGTTCGTAGTTTTCTGGAAGCATAAGCAATCACTTTATCACGTTGCATCAACACACATCCCAAACCTTGCGCAGATGCATCACAATACACCACAAAGTCTTCCGTCCCTTCCGGTAAGGACAAAATCGGTGCACTGCAGAGTTTCTGTTTCAATAACTGGAATGCAGTTTCCTGTTTATCCGTCCAGTTATACTTCGTTCCCTTGTGCGTAAGAGCTGTAAGTGGTTGAGCGATCTTTGAGAAACCTTCAATGAATCGTCGATAATAACCCGCCAAACCAAGGAATTGTCGTACCTCGGTAGGGGTCTTTGGTGCTTCCCAATTCTTAATCGCTTCAATCTTCGCTGGATCAACATGTATACCCTTTTCATTAACTATATGCCCCAAGAATTGTACTTCTCGCATCCAGAAGTCACATTTCGAGAATTTAGCGTACAGTTGTTCCTGTTTCAATAATTCCAATAGTAATCGAAGATGTTCAGCGTGTTCCTCCTCAGATTGTGAATAGATAAGAATGTCATCGATGAAAACAATGACAAACTTATCAAGATAAGGTTTACAAACACGATTCATGAGATCCATGAATACAGCTGGAGCGTTTGTCAACCCAAATGGCATGACCAAGAACTCATAATGGCCATAGCGTGTCCTGAATGCTGTCTTCGGAATATCCTCCTCCTGGACTCTTAGTTGATGATAACCCGATCTGAGATCAATCTTCGAGTAGTAACTCGAACCTTGCAACTGATCGAACAGATCGTCAATCCTGGGTAACGGATACCGGTTCTTGATAGTAACCTTGTTCAGTTCCCGGTAATCGATGCACATACGGAAAGTCCCGTCCTTCTTCTTAACAAATAAGACTGGAGCTCCCCACGGTGAAAAACTAGGTCGTATGAAACCCTTATCCAACAACTCTTGCAATTGTGTAGATAATTCTTGTATCTCTGACGGTGCAAGTCGATAAGGCGCCCTAACTATCGGTGCTGCATCTGGTGTAAGGTCGATTCGGAATTCCACCTGTCTGATAGGCGGTAATCCCGGCAAGTCTTCTGGAAACACCTTTGGAAATTCACAGACTACTGGTATATCTTCAATCTTTTTCTCAGCTACCGGCTTTTCAGTTATAAGTGCTATAACTGTCGTATGACCTTTCCGCAGACATTTGTGTGCTTTCATACAAGATATGAGACGCAGTGGCGTACTGCTCTTCTCGCCTTGTACATACAATGTCTCTCCCTGCGGAAGAGGTATGCGAACAATCTTTTCATGGCATACGATTTCAGCCTGATTTTTGGACAACCAGTCCATACCAATGACCACATCAAAACTGCCTAAGGCAATAGGCATAAGATCAATTTCTAATGTTTGACCCATCAAATCAAGCATACATCCCTTAAAGATTTGTTCAACTACTATTAACTTACCATCAACTAATTCCACAGTGTATGGACTATCTAAGGCAGTGGGACTAACATTTAGCATCTTAGCAAGTGAACTAGATACAAAACTCCGATCGGCACCAGTGTCAAATAACATAGAGGCATAGTGATTATTTAAGAGGAACGTACCCGTAACAATGTTGGGATCCTCCCGTGCTTGACGTCCTCCAATCACAAACGCCCTGCCCCTAGCACCATTGTTGTTGTTGTTGTTAGTGTTGTTGTTGGTGCCATTACCATTACCGTTGCCATTACCATTGCCATTGACATTATTGTCCCCGCCTTTCTTGAGTTGTGGGCAATCTTTCTTAAAATGTCCCATCTTGCCACACTCAAAACAACCCTTCTGTGTGTTGTTCTGATTGTTATTCTGGTTGTTGTGATTGTTCTGTAGCTCCCCGCGACAATCCTTAGCCGCATGTCCAATCTTGCCACACCTTTGGCACCTAGCTCTATCACACTGATTACCTGCATGATGATACCCACACCTGTTGCACTTGGGGTGTTTACCAACATAACCCCCCGATGATGATGATTGCTGACCACTGCTTGAATTATGATAAGACTTGTTTGAGTCTTGCTTCCGGTTTTGCTGATATGATTGTTGGTTGTGACCCTTGGAGTTATTACCTTCCCACTTTCTTTTATGGTCTCCCACCTTGGTAGCAGATGTTCGTTTAGGCAGAGTCCCCTGTAACACTGCCTGATCAGTAAGCTGATGCGCTAAACGAACAGCTTGTTGAATGGTGGTGGGATTTGCTGAAGTAACCAACCCCTGAATCTGAGGCACTAGTCCTCCAATGTATCTTTCAATCCACTTGCTGGCTGGAGTAGCCATGTGTGGTAGAAGTCTGGCCAATTCATGTGACCGAGTCGTGTACTCCTCGATATTTGATCCCTCCATCTTGAGGTGCCAGTATTCTTCCTCTAGTTTTTGCATCTCACTACGAGGACAGTACTCCTCCTGCATTAAAGTTTTGAAGCCATTCCAAGTCAAGGCATTAGCCTCACCCAACCCCAAAGTCTGAACATTTGAGTTCCACCAAGTTAATGCTGGACCCTCCAATGTTCCCGTAGCAAACTTCACCTTGCTTTCGTCAGGGCAGTTGCACATTTCAAACACAGACTCCGCCTTTTCAATCCACCGAAGGAGTCCTATGGCCCCCTCCGAACCTTTGAAATTGTGTGGCTTACAGTCCAAGAACATCTTGAACGTGCATACCTGTGGGTTAACCAGTCCCCCAGCTGGACCATGTGGCCCCGTGTTGTGTGTCTGCACATATTGTGTGATTGCCTCTGCAACTCTGTTGTTAATTAGCTCGTTGAGCTCAGCAACTGTCATGTGGACGTTCTCGTTGGCCATTATCTTCCTAGTTAAAAGAAATGTTAGAGCGTTATCAAAATCCAATGTGACATGTGTAAGCAAACAACAAACACAACATGTAATATATAAATCAACACAACTGCTGGAAATAAATAATAGCTTTTCAATAGATAGAAATTTTGATTTGAGTACAATACTTTTGAAATCAAAACATAAGTTTCCAAACATCTAATGTAGGAACACAACCCGTTCCTAATAAGTTTAAACAAAACAAGGAAACTCAATCATCCTCAACAGAGGATTCAGGATCAGAATCAACAACTGGTGCTGGTTCTTCCTCTTCCTCCTCTTCATTGTCTGAGGCTACTAAATCCTCTAAGGCTTCTATTCTGCCCTCCAAGATCTCAGCTCGGTTCTCTGAAGCTTCAAGACGACCAATCAAATTAATCATCTCATCCCGCATATCATGAACCAGATGGGCAAGTTCCTCTTGCCTCTCATTAGCATCCCATAGTTCCTGAGAGTTTTGTGCGATTCTGTCTTCTGCCTCGTACAAATCCTCGCGCAATTTGGCGATCTCCTCAGCGTCAGTCCTTTGCCTCTTAGGCTCAGGAATATCCAATACTGGTGGTGGATGTGTAGAAGGTCCCTCAGCAGGGATCTGCTGAGTGCCCTCCACTGGCTCCTCCTCCGGATCCTCATCCGGGTCCTCATCCGGATCCTCCTCTGGATCCTCGTCTGGATCCTCCTCCAGATCCTCCTCCGGATCTGAGTCATCCCTCTCATATGGTGGAGGAGATGAAATAGGTGGTGGTGGTGATGACGGTGGTGCTGGAACTATCGGTTCCTCGTCCTCAGAATCATCAATGTAAATGTAAGGTACTGATGATGATGCCATGCCTGTTACATAATACCATATGTAAGTGCAGTGCCATGGAATGTGTAAACAAGTCAATTACATAATGTCATATGTAATTTCTAAGTAATATGTGTAAGCATGTGTGTCTAATGTCTAACAGTCATAGTCTAAGTCTACAAATGCAAACCTAGTTTGCTATAACCAATGGCTCTGATACCAATCTGTCACACCCCCAATTTTCAACTAACGGAATCACACCGTTTGGGAACGTGACAAACCAGGATCTCAGATCATTAGACATAACGAAGACCTCTATATGAATTTCAAAACATTCTTCGGTCTTAAAAACATAACATCAGAGTTTTCAAAATTTGCGGAAGCGTTTTAAAACAAGTAACAGTTATAATATGTAAATTACAAAACAAAATCCTCAAATGTGTAATTTAAACAATAAATGTAAAACATGCATGCGACTCTATCTCCTAGTCCATGCCAGCTTTGTTGCGCACCTTAGCGTCCTGAGAAAACATGTAAATCAAGTCAACACAATGGTTGGTGCATAACACAGGTTTTAAGTATTCACAGTGTTCAAAACAACAGTTTGAATATCAAGTTTGCAGATAACATAATCACACATGCATAGTCATGATAGCTAGTCATATAAACTATTTACATAAGTGGTCGACACCGAAGCTGACGAATTGCCATGCTATAGCATGTTTTTGCCTTGCCACTATTGTCTAGCACAACAATAGTAAAATTGTGTTTGGTCAATCAAACACCTGCGTAGATCCCATCTACCAAGTGAGGTTTGTCAAACCTAATAGATCTATTTCCAACTACCACGCTTTGCGCTATGGCAAACTAAACGGTTCGAGGTGTGTAAGGACTTTCAATTGCTATGTTGTCACATAATGTAAACAGCTAACTCATGCAAGTGTTATGTATCTAAAAAGAGTTTGTTACACGTGTTTTCTCCCCCAAAACAGTTTAAAATAAGAAAGGGGCCGTGTACGCACCTTTGAGTATTGCAGAATGATCAAACGCACTTAAACTCGCGTAGAAAATCCTCTACGAAGAATCTGTGATTAAACAATAACCTAAAGTTATTCGGAATGTCGTTTTGTGCTTGAAATCACATACGTGTCAACACACGTATGTTAAAGTGTTAAGAATGTGTATACGTATGCACGCATGCTTTTGAAATCGTTTAAATAAAATCATATACGATTTTATTTAAATAAACGTAATTATACGTGATTTCGTTTTCGGATTAAAATATGAATTTTATTATTCTAATACGTTCAGGATTTCGTTACGGTTCCAACGCAACTTGAACGGGTTAAATCGGAGTTCGTATGTGAATGATAATTCAAAAATACCAAAAATGGTATTTTTCCAAAAACCCGGCCACCCCCTGGCTCGAACCCGCGACCTCCCGCACACAACACACACACACTACCATCTCACCCGCTAGGGTATCGCAACAGAACTCAGAATCAAATTCTTTTAAACACCCTTTCAGTCCAAATCCTATTCGGTATTATAGCCGAAGCAATAAGAATTCAATTGACCACGAATTCGAACCTAATCAGTCCCAAAGTCATAGGGTTTCTATTCCATATATTCAGTCGACCATACAGGTGCTTATGATTTACAACATGATTAACAATAACCTACTAAATCGACCATTATCAGACTCGAACTCGAGTTCTTGAGCCCCAACTCAAAATCATGTAATTCGCTCATACATTATAAAATTGATAGAGGGTTATCAATAAACAACAAATTCCGAAACAGTTTGTAATGGTTAATTTGAATAACCATTCTGTTTAACTTAAAATCCCCAAAGTGTTTTGAACTAAATAACCTTAAACTCGAAATCATTGAATTCTTAGTTCTAGGATGAAATTGGCATAGCATTAACCTTAACCGGAATCCTCTGAATCTACCCATGCTATTTAATTTGATTCTTAAACTCATTTGTGTTGAAACCCCTAAAACCGTTTATACTATGAACCCTAATAATGGAACTTGATCAATTCGTGAACTTTTAATGAAATTGAAATGTGGTTTAGCACAATCGGAGATTTCTGAAGCTTTCTACATAAATCAATTTGACTCTTGAGCGTGTTTGACCACAAACCCCCAAAACCGATTCTAGAATGAACCCTAGAATTCGTATCCCATTAATCTGATATTAGAAGTTGAAATTGACCTGTGGTTATTCTTAATCGGCCGTGTTAGAAAGTTTATGAATAAAAACTTACTTGATTTGATGATTAATTGAACGAGATCACTTCTAGCCCTAGGTTCGGCTTCTACGAAATCCAATCCTTCAACTCGAAGCTTCTGATCTTGAATTCTCGTGTGTGCAAGCTACTAAGGGTGCCGAATAATGTGTGGGTATATGAGTCTTGATCAATTGTGATCGATTATATCACAATTCGAACGGTTTTGTCCCCATATTGACGGTTACAACTCTTGGACATCAATTGCTTTAAATCCGATTCTTAATAATCCTAATAACTCCTTATGGCTGTTGGAAATCATCAGTATAATGATTGTTGAGTATCAATTTCGGTTACAAGACCTCAAGTGTCATGAATTTCAATTCACCACTTGGTTTCTATTCGAAATTTTGACTTCCTAAAGTCAAAATTGACATTTTATTATAATTACAATCCACCCTCACTATTCTACATGTTTTGAGGCTGATTTTACAACATTTTGGACCTTCCAACTTGATATTTTGAACCATCATGATCATTTATACTAATTCTTGTTAACGGAATTAACCCGACAATATCGAACTGTCACTAATTGGGCCGATTGAACATTATTGGGCTAGGTTAACTCAATTGGGCCTAATAATTCTAATTGGCCTACTTCTATCCACTTGGGCCTTACAAAATACAATTAGGCCTACCTTGGGCCTTGGATTTATGATTGGGCCTCTCTTGGGCCTTGGATTTATGATTGGGCCTCTCTTGGGCCTTGGATTTGTAATTGGGCCTACCTATATCTCATTGGGCCTTCCTTGGCCTTATTGGGCCTTCCTTGGCATTATTGGGCCTTCCTTGGCCTTATTGGGCCTACGAGGGTTAACGAGGTTAATTCGAAAAGTCGGATTGTCACAACATATGTCCAACTCATATGAATGAACCTACAAGGTGATCTTTCCTGAATAATAGGAATCATATACTCTTTCTAGTTTGCGTACACCCGAGGCAAGATTTCATTGAATGAGTCCTACGTGCTAATGATGCTACTGTGCACTTCAAATAGTACTACTATACTTAATCCAATGACTATCGCTAAGGTACAAATCATATGAATGAGTCCTCCTATAATTTCTTCCCATAGACATTGAGTTGGACTGTGTGCCCAATCAAATGAGTGCACTCATTGTTCCAATACTATGTATAAGTCTTGTGAGATCTCATATCTAATGAAATTTTTTTCATGCATGATTTTAATCATTACCTTTACATCTCTTTGAAACTTTTAACAAGGGAACAAATATTTGTACACCACCCTCGTTAATCATACACCATGCCTCACCTACAAGTCCGTATATGCCTTATACGACCGTATAACATTGTTCTGTCAGAAGGTATCAGGTGGTTGTTTGTTTGACTTTTTTATACGGTCGTATAGGCCTTATACGGGCGCATAGTTAAATTTTTTTTCAATTTTAATATTATTTTTTTACCACGATTATATATATTACGCCTATTTTTGCAAATTTAATTAATTGTACGTTTTCTTGCATATTTTGTTATATGTAAACAAGTAAGTTTGTAATTGTTTAATTATATAAACTATTATGTAGCTATAAAAATAAATATACAACCATGTCAAAACCACATAAATGACAAATAACTAAACAAGAAATATTTGCGTAATACACAATCACATAACACATAGAAATTCACATATATATATATACACATAACAAAAGTTATACTTCAACAAAAGATAAAATAAATACAAACTAAGCATCACCACCAGCAACATCACCACCACTAGCATCACCACCAGATCAGCATCATCAAGTTACTATCGAGGCTGTGGTAGTGGTGGAATATGAATTTCCTAAATGCGTGGAAAATGCTATCAAAACGTCATACTGCAACGTAGCCAAATCCTCGAGGCGGTCTAATCGTCGATACTGATCCCGAAGTACTGGATCTCTAAAAATGAGTCAACAACCTCGTGGAGGTGGTTGTAACAGCACACTTGCAGGTGCGGCACGCACCTCCTCCTAATCATGTGGCTGCAGCCGTGGCCCAGGCAGAGGGAACTGCTGACGAACCCAACGAACGCCTCGCTGCAAACAAAAACGAAAGCAGCCTCCTGGGATGTCAGCAACAATACGCATCGCACTTAGTGTAGCACAACCGATCCTCTCAGGACGGTAACGTGCCGTCATGGACGCCTCCACATCAGCTCCAAAAACTCCTAAACGCCGTGCAATATGCGTGACGTATCCACCCTTGTAAATATGTCCTCTAGGCCTCTTACTTTCATAGGAAGCAAAAATATCGGCCATACACCATGACAGGTTGCAACTGACAGATGCAAGAATAGAGTGCAAGTAAAACAAATCTGTCTGGGTGCACCACTCCTGACTCTAGTGGTGCCCGACAATGATTAGCACACTGTGAATGTATATGTGGAGAGAGTCACGCATGGTGCTAATCGAAATCATCAAAATCCTCGTGGCGAGCTAATTGATACAGATCGGTGTCAATCTCCTGCTTAGTGTACAGTCCTAGCAAAACTCAAAACTCCGGCAGCGACATACGATGAACGTCACTGCAGAGACTAAACTGGACCTGACCCTGATGTTGGGCTACATCCGCGTCGTCTGGACACTCCAGCGTGTGAAGTACCTATCATAGACTAGAAAAAAAAATTTATACGGCCATATACGCCCTAAACGGGCGTATAGATTCTTAAAAAGATGAACATTGTTAAACTCTACGGCCGTATAAATGCGAAAAATCATTGGATCTCTATGGCCGTATAAAAAATAAATGGCTGTATAGTTGCAAAAATAAGTTAAATCTCTACGACCGTATAGGACCTATACGGGCATATAGGTCTAACTAAACGGCCTGATAGGGCCATACAGTTAAACCTATATGGCTCTTATAACCACTATAGGGCCGTATAATTTTTCAAAATTCAAAATTTTCAATTTTTAATCTAATTCAATCGATATGTAATGAAAATAACTGAAACACCAATGTATTTGGGGTGGTGCGCATACCTATTGCAAAGAAATTAGACGAAAAAAGATTTGGGCTCTTGCGTGATTCCCAGAGAATATCCAGGAGATTTTTTGTGGTATATGGCTTGAATGAGGCTTATACACCCGTTTTATATGAGCTACACGGCCGTATAGGCCTTATACGGGCGTATAATTTGTTACTTAATTTTTTTGTTTTATGTTATTTTTCAATATTTTAAAGTAATAAGTCATTGCACTAAATTTTAAATATTTAACGAAAGGCAACAATTAAAACGAAAATTACATCATACGAAATTTAATCTAAAAAGATGTGTTGTACAAGCTGACTAAAACTTGTTAAATTGTTATACAATTGTATACGATTCATGTAAATGGACTCCCAAGTTGCGTTGTAAGTTCCAAAATGTTTGCAGTAATAACAAACTGTAGGAATTGGATAATCCCCAGTTAGTTGTAGTATGATATAGTGATTTCCATTAAGATGACATATTGTAACGACTCGAAGTGGAAGATTAGTAGTTGGACTGATCCATAATGGAAAGAATATTGTGTTGTGTCATTCGTCAAGTGATATGGAGTGAACGATTATGTTAAACTTGTTTGCAATCAGTACACCAGTTTCAAGCATCAACATCCAGTGCTCTAGTGGAGCACATCCATGTTTACTCCAATCTAAGGAATGAAGTAAATGAGCAAACGTTTGGTTTCCGAATCCCGGTGCATAATATGTTTGGTTCTAAATAAGTTCTTCTAAAACTTGTTTTCTGATAAACTGCCAATGATCTTCACCATTACCAAGACTATGTGCCACATACCGAAATCCACAGTTTCCATCAGGTATAACATTGTCAATATGTGAAACGTAAGGATGAAAAATTAATGGAATTTGTGGCAAATAGTGGTGGAATTTCGGTGTTGAAATAGTACCAATTGTTTGGTCGTTCAGGTCTGGCAATGTGGATGCGGTTGAATTGCTACGTTTATGGGCATCTTGAGAGTCTACAAACGAACTATGTCATGCGGTTTCTGGCCCCCGGCATTGACTAAGACCTTGCGAGTTCGTAAACGAGCTATGTCGTGCCTGTTCATGATCCCTTTGTTGTTTCTTCTTTAATGTTGGACGACCACGTGTATTTGTTTGAACAATCGGCTTCTGATGGGTTGATGATTTTGGACTTATAAAGGAAGTTATCTTTTGCTACCAATTCTTTTTTACCTCTGTCGGCTGCACCTTAAATTCACTTGGAAATTTATCTACCTCGACATCGTAATAAATGTGATCACTTTCGTCGATGTACGCCGGTGAAAAATCAAGTTTTCTCCAAAACACATCTACTGATTCTGGTTGAATAATATGATGTTTAAGTAAATAATTATGAAACATGCACGCACATCGTAAACCACAGCTTCTTTGAATTTGACATCCGCATAATGATATATTATCACCTATTTCATTCAACCGGCTAAGTTCTCCTGTGATTAAATCTAAAGCATTCAAAGAAATATTAGCCAACAATAGTTGAAATATCGGCAAATGGTGGCGGCTCATTCGAAGAATTTTACTATGTTCAAAGATTTCTTTGAAATGAATTTCTTGTTTATCCAAAATTGAATCGATAATATTCACGAAACTGTCAAGGTTAGAGTTGGCAGCTTTGAGATGTCTTTTCAAATTAGAATGTTGACTCTCAACTCTGTTTGTCGTACGATTGCCAAAGTTGCGATGTTGGTCAATCCATACCGACACAAACATTTCTTTATATTTTTCTAACCATGTTTGATTTAAATAATAGAGAACACCTGTAAAATATAATAAAATTAGTTAAATATTAAAAAAAGAAAAATAATTATAATAAATAAATAAGATTATTACTTGAATAACTGTCAATCAATCGTTGAGTCAATCAATCGTTGAGAGAACTGTTGATAGTTGTATTGATACATTTCCACGATGGAAGACTCAATTAATTTCTTCCACATGAATTCAGATCTACCCCAGTCTTGTTGCGTAGGAAAGTTATTCTTACAATTTTTTGTAATATTCGTGAGAAAGTGCCATCTACAAAGTAAACGAGCAGCATCCGGAAATATCTTTTTACAAGCATTAATAAGGGCAAGATCTCGATCAGTTACAATAACATGTGGCTAAATACATTTGTCTAATGTTAACTTGAGTTGTGTCAACAACCAACAAAATAATCTTCCTTCTCTTGAATAATGAACGCAAAAGCTATACAAAAAGTCTTATTGGTAGAAGTGACACCAACAATTTTAACAAACAACATTTTATACCTATTTGTCTTGTATGTCGTGTCAATTAACAAAACATGTGGAAATGCACGCCATATTGGAAAAGATTTTGGATGAATGAAAAACAAATCTTCTAATGCATTCGTCACATTATTGACACGACACTCATGCACATAATTTTTACTGCGCAACACAGAGAACAAAACCTGCATTGGAGTATATCCAGACCGATCATCTTTACGCATCTGCTGACGTGCATTGTATATGGTTCTGAGCGTGGACATGTTTTGAGGGTTCTGTTCACGTAAAGATCGTACTATGTCACGAGGTTCCATGTTGTCTCTTGACAGCTCCTCAACCATACGTTTTTCATTATCGTTTAACCTCATGGCAAATGGATGCCCGTCTAGTTGTTGTGCAAGTTCTTGATTGTGTTTAGCACATGTGACACACAACATCCAACAGCTATCATCGGAAAAGTATTTTGCAACCAACTAAAACGGACAGTTGGTCCTTTTTGTTCCTGAACGTCTCATTGAGGATGTTCCTTTATATTCACCACCACGATCACATTTAAGAAACACTTTAATCACATCGCCATTAACGTATTTCTTTGAACGTTGTTTGACAACTACAACTCTATTGATTCGTTCAGGTTCTTGCACCCAGCTTAGCAAATCTTCCAATGTCATGAACACCTGAAATATTCAAATAACATGTGAAAAATATCAAGCTTAAACATAAAACAAACATAATAATGCTTGCGTCATCTTCGTTGTTAGCATCCCCACTGTTTGAGTCATCTTCGTTGTGACGGCGAGGCGGCATGTTTCTGAGAAATTAGAAACATGTTACTACCGTTTACAACGTAAATCATACAAACAATGGTCAATTGAGTTTATTTTAAACAGTTAGGATTACATATAGGAACTATATTTATTTCCTATCTGTTATTTAAACTCATAATGTTTATAGATTTGCCTAGTATTATTCTAAGTGTCCTAGTTGGTCATAACTAGTGTTAGCTAACTACTCCTAGGTCCTATACATTCCTCACTCTATACTAACACTGACAACCTCCCAATGCAATGCAACAAGCTTATATATAGGGCATATGCAGAGGTAGATCGCAATCTCCCCTACACCGTCCCACCACCGTTCCATTGCACCACGATTATGCCATTGCTAGTGTGTAGAGTGTGTCATGTATTTCACCATAATTCTCACTTCACAAACCTTATCCTTAGTAGGATAATTTTGAGTGAAGTGATCTCTAGTTCCCTTGGACAATTAGGTTTACCTAATGTCTAAGTTCACCTGACATGTAGGCTTGCCTATTTCTAAGTTCACCTAATGTCTAAGTTCACCTGACATTAAGTTTCCCCCAACTGTCTAAGTTCACTAAAATCCATATCAATTCCAATGTCAATAATCATCATTAAGGGTTCATATCATCACGAAGTGCTCTTATTGTCACTAGGTGTTCATATCTTCCCTATAGTTTCATCTCATCCAGTGTCAATACCATCACTAAGTGTTAGTATCATAACTATGCGTTTATATTATCATCAAGTGTCTATATCATCTCCCAAGTCCATATCGCATCACTAATCGCTCATTATCGTTCGTTAATCCTATGCACCCTACGTGTCCAATCTGTGTGTTTCATAGGTGAGTTTATAAATATTTATCAAGTATAATCATCCATGAACCATTCCCAGTCAATCCATCAAACATATCATCAACAGTCCACAATCATATCCTCTCAACCACTCCTAGTAAGGTCCTAATAATATCCTATGTTCCTGACACTGACAGACCCCCAATATACTACAAATGGTATATGTATAGGGCATATGTAGGGGTCAGTCGCAACTGCCCCAGCCACCGTCCCACCACCTTTGTAGTATACCACGAGTGTGTCCTTGTCTGGAGTTTATAGATCAAACAGATAATTTTCCTAAAACAGAAAATTCCTAAGCAGTTAATTTCCTAAACAGATAATTTCCCAAACGGGTAGTTCCCACATTCTTCAATACTGACATCCACCCAATGTACCGTAAATGGTATATATATAGGGCATATGTAAGGGTCAGTCGCAACTGCCCTAGCCAACGTCCCACCACCTTTACGATACACCACGTGCATGTCCTTATCGAATCATTAGGGCACACGTAAGCAAGAAATTAATAAGCAGCATATATATATCAGATGTATAACAGGAGTTCATATAACATGTAATAAACACATAAGCATGAAATCCTGAATATACTAACTAGTGTATGAATTTATTCATACTAGGGTATCCTACGGTTATAGACTAGGTCAACCATTTCTAGTAACCTAATTCCCTATAACCCAGGCTCTGATACCAATCTGTAACACCCCGACCGACGGCGGAATCATCGGGATGCCACGAGGGATGTGTAGATTGTTCAAAAGCTCGTGGGCATCTAAATCAAATCATCATATATCATTTAATCAACCAAAATAATTACACAAAAATCATGTTCATCATGAATCAAGTACATTAGTTACACAAAAGAATTAGTTAAACTAACTAAACTCTAATCGCCAGAAATTTAGTTAATTAACTAAGTCCAAGATCCTATATGATGATGTCCAAAATAGAAGAGATCCTCTCTTCATTCCTACTTGTCTCCATCACCTGAAACATGTAAGAAATCAAGTGTCAACTACAAAAGTAGTTGGTGAGTAATCATAAGTTTTTATATTTAAAAATGTTTTAGTAAAATGAGTTTGAAAGTTTATGCTTAAAATGGTTTTATAAAATGCTTTGTTTAAAACGAGTATAAAACTTATGATCTTCTTGAGAAAATCCATATGAATACCTGTATGAGATAATCCAACACACATCCATCAATTCAACAGCCAAACACATACACAATCACATAACCACATAACCAAATCAATCATAGCCAATCACAAATAATCATAATCAAATATAGATAATCAATCCACAAACTAATCAACCAATC
The DNA here is from genome assembly GCA_009363875.1 of Mikania micrantha. Classification (NCBI taxonomy): domain Eukaryota; kingdom Viridiplantae; phylum Streptophyta; class Magnoliopsida; order Asterales; family Asteraceae; genus Mikania; species Mikania micrantha. The sequence continues at coordinate 40,648,933 of CM018692.1, forward strand.
TCATCAACCATATTCTCAAATAATGTTCGTGACTATACATGATCATTATGTAATTAACATAAGTTAAATACATGATTCATGGAGTGGTCGCTAACCACGTGACAATACATGAAGTCAAAGCATTAACCTAAGTCAAAGGCAATGCTTCACAGAGTGGAAACAATCCTCGTGACAATACATGATGTCAAAGCAATTAACCGGAGTTAAGAGCGATGACTCTCGGAGTTTGTGACAATACATGTAATCTTTGTTATTGACCAAAGTCAATAACAATGTTTACACGGTTATAAAATATTAATCAATGATAATCCATAATTAATGATAATTCAATATTGTGAGAATCATATTGATAAACAGGTATTAACCTTGAGTTATCAAAATAATATTTAATTTGGTATACATGTTTCACCTCCGGGTTTTAAAACCAAAAACAGTTTAAAGAAAGGGAGGTTATGAGAACTCACCTGAAGTCCTTAGTATCTGTGTTCTCGTATTATGCGCACTCACCGTTGTCGTACTGATGTTGTATTCACAGTCCTGTGTTTGATTAAATGTTATCTAAAGTTATGATCCCTTATTTGATTGTTCATTTTGAAATCTAAGTTGTTAATTGAGTTGGTGTAGTGAAAATGACTCATTCTTGTGATTTTCATAAAAATGGCTCATGCTAATGAGTTTTCACCCGAATGAGTCATTCTCCCGAATGAGTCCCGAATGAGAGTCATTCTCCGAATGAGTCCCGAATGAGAGTCATTCTCCACTCATTCTCCCGAATGAGCTCATACTCCACTCATTCTCCCGAATGAGCTCATACTCCACTCATTCTCCCGAATGAGCTCATACTCCACTCATTCTCCCGAATGAGCTCATACTCCACTCATTCTCCACTCATTCGCCGAATGGCTCATACTCATGGGCCATTCGCCCGAACGGGTTTTCAGCCATGGGAGAAGATGATTTCGAGGTATAGTCGTATATATAGTCGTTTTGAGTGGGTTTAGGTGAGTAAACTCATTTAGAAGGTGTATGGGTCGAAAAAGTGATGTTTTGAACCGGTTAAAGTTCGGTTTTTGTCGGGTTGTAGAAAACCCTAAAAAAAACGTACCTTCTCACTAAGATTTCGAGAGTTTGAGGTGGAGATAGGACCGATCCTTTGTACTTTCGTGTAGAGGATGTCGAGATCTTCGATTTGGCGCAAGAATGAGGTGATTTGGTTGAGTTTTGAGTGAGTTATGGTAGAGAGAAGGTAGAGAGAGAAGGTGGTGACGGGTTTAGGGTTTTAGTGAGAGAGTGTGTGTGTAAAAATGAGGAAGAAGATGGTGATCTTCTTCCTTATAACGCGTATTATTGCCCCGTGACCGGTCTCGTTTTTATCGCGATAAAATATAAAAAAATATAATAAATGATCGGTTATGCTCGGTTTTTAACGAAAACATATTTAAACATAACATGAATAAATAATTGAATTTCATTAATTAAAATCATTTAAATAATTTCATTTCGTAAAACGATTTCATTTTATTTTTACAAAATTAATTATTTTAAATAACTGATTTACTCGGTTTTGCTTTACGTTGTGATTCCTAATAAACGTTTTCAGTTCACAATCATTAATTTAATATCGCTAAATATTATTTACTTATCTCGTCGAAACGCGTTACTCGCGTACGTATTCGTAAAGATCGTCACCTTTGCGAATCCGATGCTCGTATCGCATTTCGATTTGATCTATGATTTATGGAATATTGTTTTAGAATATTATTCCTAATAATTATATTCGCGTGAATCGTCACCCGCGCGAATACATTATTAAGTTAATATTTCTAAATTAATATTCGCGATTAAATAGCGTTCGTAACCTCACTTCGCGTAATTAATTCCCATTATTTAATAACTTTAATATCATCATTTCCCCAAACCAAAAACCCACTAAACCCTAGTCACTGACACATCCATGATAGACCGAAATATGCATATATATAGGGCATATGTAAGGGTCAGTCGCAACTGCCCTAGCCACCGTCCCACCGCTATTTCGATTAACCATGACCATGGGTCCTTGACTACGTTTAGTAACCAGACTCAAACAAACTCCCAATTCCATCTCAATCCATTCTCAGACCAATAATCCATCATTATCAGTGATAAGTAACCGCGATAAACACTACGGGTCTGTTTAGTTGAATTACAACTAAACTTCCCGTGGTTTACGCGTATAATAAATTATAATCATGTATACCAGTAACAGTGATAATATCAGTAATGTCAATCAATAATTTCATAATCATTCATAATAAATAAATCTCCAGTCGTAACAGTACAATCGTACGGATGTACGGACGTACGGACAACTGAAAGTACAGAAATGTTACAGTCTCCCCTAGTTAAAGGAATTTCGTCCCGAAATTCAACTTGGAGTGACCGTAGTAAATAAATGTGGGTACTTAAGCTTCATCTGATCTTCCCGCTCCCATGTGAATTCTGGACCACGCTTCGATTCCCAACGTACTTTGACAATTGGAATTCTACTGCGTTTGAGCTGTTTAATCTCCCGATCCATTATCTCCACTGGTTTTTCAACAAAGTGCATGGTATCATCGATGCGGATGTCATCGAGTGGTACCTGAAGATCCTGATCAGCTAAGCACTTTCTTAGATTGGACACGTGAAACGTCGGATGCACATTACTAAGTTCAGGAGGAAGTTCCAATTTGTAGGCAACCTTTCCGATCCGTTCAAGGATCTTAAAAGGGCCAACATAACGTGGAGCAAGCTTCCCCTTCTTGCCGAATCAAACAACGCCCTTCCAAGGCGACACTTTAAGTAATACCATATCCCCCACTTCAAATTCCAAAGGTTTTCTTCGTTTATCCGCGTAGCTCTTCTGTCGACTGCGAGCAGCTAACAGATTGTCGCAAATCTGGCGGATCTTGTCAGTCGTTTCCTGAATAATCTCGGGACCAGTGATCTGCGAATCGCCGACCTCGGTCCAACAAATAGGTGACCGACATTTCCTGCCATAAAGAGCTTCAAACGGCGCCATACCAATGCTCGCGTGATAACTGTTGTTATACGAGAACTCAACCAATGGTAGATGGCTATCCCAATTGCCACCGAAATCGATGACACAAGCTCTCAACATGTCTTCTAATGTTTGAATCGTTCGCTCCGTTTGACCATCCGTTTGAGGATGATAAGCAGTGCTAAGATCCAGTCTTGTTCCAAATGCTTCGTGAAGTGATTCCCAAAATCGTGCCGTGAAACGAGCATCACGGTCCGATATTATGCTTAAGGGAATACCATGTCGACTAATGATCTCATCAATGTAGATACGAGCTAACTTCCGCACAGGGTAAGTTTCGCGTATCGGTAAGAAATGAGCCGACTTGGTCAATCTGTCAACAATTACCCAGATACTATCTTTACCATTTGCGGTCCGTGGGAGTTTAGTAATGAAATCCATGGATATATTCTCCCACTTCCACATCGGTATCTCTGGTTGTAATAACAATCCTGAAGGTCGCTGATGTTCTGCCTTGACTTTGGCGCAGTTCAGGCACTTAGACACATACTCAGCAATATCCTTCTTCATTCCAGGCCACCAGTACAAGCCCCTAAGGTCTTGATACATCTTATCAGAGCCCGGATGGATTGAGTAACGAGATTTATGAGCTTCATCCATAATCAGCATCCTCAGATCACCCCTGTTCGGTATCCACAACCGATTCAAATAATACATTAATCCATCATCTTTAGTTTCCAATAAGATTTCAGCCCCGCAAGACATCTCATTTTTCAAGTTATCCTGAGCTAATGAGAGTTGTTGGGCTGTGAGAACATCATTACGGAGGTTAGTGTGCACTCGGACACTATGGATCTGAACTTGACTTTTGCGACTAAGCGCATCTGCTACTACATTCGCTTTACCAGGATGGTAGCGAATTTCACAGTCATAATCATTCAACAGTTCAACCCATCTCCGTTGTCTCATGTTGAGCTCTTTCTGATTGAGAATATGTTGCAAGCTTTTATGATCAGTGAACACTACACACTTAGTGCCATAAAGATAATGTCTCCATATCTTCAAAGCAAACACGACTGCACCGAGTTCCAAGTCGTGTGTAGTGTAGTTCTTCTCGTGAATCTTCAACTGTCTTGATGCATAAGCCACAACCTTTCCTCGTTGCATGAGAACACAACCGAGACCTAGGTTGGATGCATCACAATAAACCACGAAATCATCATTTCCATCAGGCAGTGTCAAAACAGGAGCATCACAAAGTTTCTGCTTCAAGGTCTGAAATGCCTCTTCTTGCTTTGGTCCCCACTCATATGGCCTATTCTTCTGAGTCAAAGCAGTGAGAGGGACAGCAATCCTGGAGAAGTTCGATATGAACCGCCGATAATAACCGGCAAGTCCAAGAAACGATCGAATCTCCGTCGGTGTCTTCGGTGTACTCCAATTCTTCACAGCATCAATCTTTGCAGGATCTACGTGTACACCATACTCGTTGACTATGTGCCCCAAGAATTGAACTTCCTTAAGCCAGAATTCACATTTAGAGAATTTGGCATACAGTCGCTCCTCTCTTAGGATCTCCAAAACCAACTTAAGGTGTTTCTCGTGTTCTTCCTTAGTCTTTGAGTAAATCAAAATATCATCAATGAATACAATCACAAATTTATCCAAGTATGGCCTGCAAACACGGTTCATGAGATCCATGAAAACCGCAGGTGCATTGGTAAGACCGAAAGGCATTACCAGAAATTCATAGTGGCCGTATCTTGTTCTGAAAGCAGTCTTGGGAATATCATCCTCATGCACGCGAAGCTGATGATATCCAGACCTCAAATCGATCTTTGAAAACCATGCCGAGCCTTGAAGCTGATCGAAGAGATCATCGATGCGCGGCAGTGGATATCGATTTTTAATTGTGAGTTTGTTCAATTCGCGGTAATCGATACACATTCGGAATGACCCGTCCTTTTTCTTGACAAACAAGACCGGTGCACCCCATGGTAAATGGCTCGGGCGAATGAACCCTTTATCGGTAAGTTCTTGCAGTTGACTCGCCAATTCTTGCAACTCTGAGGGCGCAAGTCTGTAGGGAGCTTTGGCGACTGGTTTCGCACCAGGTACTAAGTCGATTCGGAACTCAACTTGACGTTCTGGTGGAAGACCCGGTAAATAGTCTGGGAAGACTTCTGGAAAATCTCGTATCACTGGAACATCTTCAATCTTCTTTCCTTTCTCTTTCTTCTCCACAATATGAGCTAAGAATGCTATACATTTCTTCCTAAGGTACTTGTGTGCTTTAGTGCAAGACATTAGCTTAAGACCTTTACTAGCAGTTTCTTCAAATATTCTCAAAGTTTCACCCGAAGGTAAGGGAATACGTATATATTTCTCATGGCATACAATCTCCGCTTTGTGAGTGGCTAACCAATCCATGCCTATGATAACATCAAAGCTACCAAGATGCATAGGTATAAGATCAATTGGAAAAACGTGATCATTTAAGTTCACAGTACATCCAATGATAATAGTGTCAATATCAATAGTGTTTCCGTCAGCCACTTCCACGTTAAACGGTTTATCTAAATATGTACGTGTTCTACCAAGCAAGCATTCGAAATCATACGAAACAAAACTCCTATCAGCACCAGAATCAAATAAGACAGATGCATAAGAGTTGTTGATCAGAAATGTACCGTTGACCACATCCTGGTTGGCTTGAGCAGCTGGAGCATTCAGTTGAAAAGCCCGGCCTCTTGCCACCCTCTGATTATTTCCAGTCAACTTTGGGCACTGATTTCTGAAGTGACCCACTTCACCACATTCATAACAGGCTCTTGCCTGTGTTTGAGGTACTTGGTGAATGGGTACAGCCGGAATAGGTTGAGTTTGAGGAGCTGGTAGTGCAAGCGGTGCTTGTTGCATCCTTTGTGCTTGCGGTGCACTCCGACAAACGTTTGCATAGTGCCCGAACTTGCCACAGTTGTTGCAAACGCGACACGGCAAGTTAGGGGCATGATGATATCTGCAAGTGTTACATTGGGGAGTGTTCCCAGTGTAACTTCTTGCAGCAGAATTGTTTGATGATTGCTGCGCAAACTTCGCAGCAGGTACAGTTACCATGAAATTCCTATTCTTTCTCTTCTTGTTGCTGCTTTTGGACGAGCTAGCAGCTTCAGACTTGACTTCAGTTTTGACTTCCTTTGCAGCAGTCTTGGTGTCAGTCTTCTTATACCCCTTCCGGGTAAGAGTTCCATTCCTCACGTGATTATCAGTAAGAGTTGCAGATAATCGGATTGCAGCCTCAAGTGTTTTGGGATTGCTCCCATAGACTGTATCCTGAATCTGCACCGGCAGCCCGCCGATATACTTCTCAATCGCCCTTTCCAAGGGTGTCACCATATGAGGCACCAGTAAACTATACTCATGAAACTGAGTATTGTAGATGACATTCTCTCCGCTATCTTGCTTGAGTTCCCAGAACTCAGTCTCAAGCTTCCTCATTTCGCTTCTAGGACAGAATTCAGAGGTCATCAGAGTCTTGACCTCTGTCCATGTCAGTGCTAAGGCAGCATCTACTCCCCTAGTTCGCTTTTCCCCATTCCACCAAGTCAGTGCTCTCTTTTGGAAAACACTGGTGGCATAGCGAACTTTCAGATTCTCAGGGCATTCGCTGTTGATGAAGGTGTTCTCCATACTCTCAAACCACTGCAGCAGACCAGTGGCTGATTCAGCACCCGTAAATTTCAGAGGATTGCAGGAATTGAAGTGTTTGAATGTGCAAGTTGGAGGGTTTGCACCACCTCTGTTCTGGTTGATATTCTGGTTAGCCTGAGTCAATTGGCTCACCAATCCAGAAATAAGTGTGGCTAACTCTTGTATGCCGGAGTTGGCATTACCGTTGTTAGCATCCCCACTGTTTGAGTCATCTTCGTTGTGACGGCGAGGCGGCATGTTTCTGAGAAATTAGAAACATGTTACTACCGTTTACAACGTAAATCATACAAACAATGGTCAATTGAGTTTATTTTAAACAGTTAGGATTACATATAGGAACTATATTTATTTCCTATCTGTTATTTAAACTCATAATGTTTATAGATTTGCCTAGTATTATTCTAAGTGTCCTAGTTGGTCATAACTAGTGTTAGCTAACTATTCCTAGGTCCTATACATTCCTCACTCTATACTAACACTGACAACCTCCCAATGCAATGCAACAAGCTTATATATAGGGCATATGCAGAGGTAGATCGCAATCTCCCCTACACCGTCCCACCACCGTTCCATTGCACCACGATTATGCCATTGCTAGTGTGTAGAGTGTGTCATGTATTTCACCATAATTCTCACTTCACAAACCTTATCCTTAGTAGGATAATTTTGAGTGAAGTGATCTCTAGTTCCCTTGGACAATTAGGTTTACCTAATGTCTAAGTTCACCTGACATGTAGGCTTGCCTATTTCTAAGTTCACCTAATGTCTAAGTTCACCTGACATTAAGTTTCCCCCAACTGTCTAAGTTCACTAAAATCCATATCAATTCCAATGTCAATAATCATCATTAAGGGTTCATATCATCACGAAGTGCTCTTATTGTCACTAGGTGTTCATATCTTCCCTATAGTTTCATCTCATCCAGTGTCAATACCATCACTAAGTGTTAGTATCATAACTATGCGTTTATATTATCATCAAGTGTCTATATCATCTCCCAAGTCCATATCGCATCACTAATCGCTCATTATCGTTCGTTAATCCTATGCACCCTACGTGTCCAATCTGTGTGTTTCATAGGTGAGTTTATAAATATTTATCAAGTATAATCATCCATGAACCATTCCCAGTCAATCCATCAAACATATCATCAACAGTCCACAATCATATCCTCTCAACCACTCCTAGTAAGGTCCTAATAATATCCTATGTTCCTGACACTGACAGACCCCCAATATACTACAAATGGTATATGTATAGGGCATATGTAGGGGTCAGTCGCAACTGCCCCAGCCACCGTCCCACCACCTTTGTAGTATACCACGAGTGTGTCCTTGTCTGGAGTTTATAGATCAAACAATAATTTTCCTAAAACAGAAAATTCCTAAGCAGTTAATTTCCTAAACAGATAATTTCCCAAACGGGTAGTTCCCACATTCTTCAATACTGACATCCACCCAATGTACCGTAAATGGTATATATATAGGGCATATGTAAGGGTCAGTCGCAACTGCCCTAGCCAACGTCCCACCACCTTTACGATACACCACGTGCATGTCCTTATCGAATCATTAGGGCACACGTAAGCAAGAAATTAATAAGCAGCATATATATATCAGATGTATAACAGGAGTTCATATAACATGTAATAAACACATAAGCATGAAATCCTGAATATACTAACTAGTGTATGAATTTATTCATACTAGGGTATCCTACGGTTATAGACTAGGTCAACCATTTCTAGTAACCTAATTCCCTATAACCCAGGCTCTGATACCAATCTGTAACACCCCGACCGACGGCGGAATCATCGGGATGCCACGAGGGATGTGTAGATTGTTCAAAAGCTCGTGGGCATCTAAATCAAATCATCATATATCATTTAATCAACCAAAATAATTACACAAAAATCATGTTCATCATGAATCAAGTACATTAGTTACACAAAAGAATTAGTTAAACTAACTAAACTCTAATCGCCAGAAATTTAGTTAATTAACTAAGTCCAAGATCCTATATGATGATGTCCAAAATAGAAGAGATCCTCTCTTCATTCCTACTTGTCTCCATCACCTGAAACATGTAAGAAATCAAGTGTCAACTACAAAAGTAGTTGGTGAGTAATCATAAGTTTTTATATTTAAAAATGTTTTAGTAAAATGAGTTTGAAAGTTTATGCTTAAAATGGTTTTATAAAATGCTTTGTTTAAAACGAGTATAAAACTTATGATCTTCTTGAGAAAATCCATATGAATACCTGTATGAGATAATCCAACACACATCCATCAATTCAACAGCCAAACACATACACAATCACATAACCACATAACCAAATCAATCATAGCCAATCACAAATAATCATAATCAAATATAGATAATCAATCCACAAACTAATCAACCAATCTCATCAACCATATTCTCAAATAATGTTCGTGACTATACATGATCATTATGTAATTAACATAAGTTAAATACATGATTCATGGAGTGGTCGCTAACCACGTGACAATACATGAAGTCAAAGCATTAACCGAAGTCAAAGGCAATGCTTCACAGAGTGGAAACAATCCTCGTGACAATACATGATGTCAAAGCAATTAACCGGAGTTAAGAGCGATGACTCTCGGAGTTTGTGACAATACATGTAATCTTTGTTATTGACCAAAGTCAATAACAATGTTTACACGGTTATAAAATATTAATCAATGATAATCCATAATTAATGATAATTCAATATTGTGAGAATCATATTGATAAACAGGTATTAACCTTGAGTTATCAAAATAATATTTAATTTGGTATACATGTTTCACCTCCGGGTTTTAAAACCAAAAACAGTTTAAAGAAAGGGAGGTTATGAGAACTCACCTGAAGTCCTTAGTATCTGTGTTCTCGTATTATGCGCGCTCACCGTTGTCGTACTGATGTTGTATTCACAGTCCTGTGTTTGATTAAATGTTATCTAAAGTTATGATCCCTTATTTGATTGTTCATTTTGAAATCTAAGTTGTTAATTGAGTTGGTGTAGTGAAAATGACTCATTCTTGTGATTTTCATAAAAATGGCTCATGCTAATGAGTTTTCACCCGAATGAGTCATTCTCCCGAATGAGTCCCGAATGAGAGTCATTCTCCGAATGAGTCCCGAATGAGAGTCATTCTCCACTCATTCTCCCGAATGAGCTCATACTCCACTCATTCTCCCGAATGAGCTCATACTCCACTCATTCTCCCGAATGAGCTCATACTCCACTCATTCTCCACTCATTCGCCGAATGGCTCATACTCATGGGCCATTCGCCCGAACGGGTTTTCAGCCATGGGAGAAGATGATTTCGAGGTATAGTCGTATATATAGTCGTTTTGAGTGGGTTTAGGTGAGTAAACTCATTTAGAAGGTGTATGGGTCGAAAAAGTGATGTTTTGAACCGGTTAAAGTTCGGTTTTTGTCGGGTTGTAGAAAACCCTAAAAAAAACGTACCTTCTCACTAAGATTTCGAGAGTTTGAGGTGGAGATAGGACCGATCCTTTGTACTTTCGTGTAGAGGATGTCGAGATCTTCGATTTGGCGCAAGAATGAGGTGATTTGGTTGAGTTTTGAGTGAGTTATGGTAGAGAGAAGGTAGAGAGAGAAGGTGGTGACGGGTTTAGGGTTTTAGTGAGAGAGTGTGTGTGTAAAAATGAGGAAGAAGATGGTGATCTTCTTCCTTATAACGCGTATTATTGCCCCGTGACCGGTCTCGTTTTTATCGCGATAAAATATAAAAAAATATAATAAATGATCGGTTATGCTCGGTTTTTAACGAAAACATATTTAAACATAACATGAATAAATAATTGAATTTCATTAATTAAAATGATTTAAATAATTTCATTTCGTAAAACGATTTCATTTTATTTTTACAAAATTAATTATTTTAAATAACTGATTTACTCGGTTTTGCTTTACGTTGTGATTCCTAATAAACGTTTTCAGTTCACAATCATTAATTTAATATCGCTAAATATTATTTACTTATCTCGTCGAAACGCGTTACTCGCGTACGTATTCGTAAAGATCGTCACCTTTGCGAATCCGATGCTCGTATCGCATTTCGATTTGATCTATGATTTATGGAATATTGTTTTAGAATATTATTCCTAATAATTATATTCGCGTGAATCGTCACCCGCGCGAATACATTATTAAGTTAATATTTCTAAATTAATATTCGCGATTAAATAGCGTTCGTAACCTCACTTCGCGTAATTAATTCCCATTATTTAATAACTTTAATATTATCATTTCCCCAAACCAAAAACCCACTAAACCCTAGTCACTGACACATCCATGATAGACCGAAATATGCATATATATAGGGCATATGTAAGGGTCAGTCGCAACTGCCCTAGCCACCGTCCCACCGCTATTTCGATTAACCATGACCATGGGTCCTTGACTACGTTTAGTAACCAGACTCAAACAAACTCCCAATTCCATCTCAATCCATTCTCAGACCAATAATCCATCATTATCAGTGATAAGTAACCGCGATAAACACTACGGGTCTGTTTAGTTGAATTACAACTAAACTTCCCGTGGTTTACGCGTATAATAAATTATAATCATGTATACCAGTAACAGTGATAATATCAGTAATGTCAATCAATAATTTCATAATCATTCATAATAAATAAATCTCCAGTCGTAACAGTACAATCGTACGGATGTACGGACGTACGGACAACTGAAAGTACAGAAATGTTACAGTACATATAAGAAAGACACAATGGTCTTTTACCAAACTTTTCAAATTAAGAGTTTTACAACTCTTAGAACATAAAGTACAACAAACAAAGCTTTGAGAGGCATAAACTAAATGGTTTTCTTTTACTTTTTATTTTGTCCCATGTTGATACATTTAAAAAATAAAGTGTCATATAATACCTATAAAAGAAAACCATCTCAAAACAAATAAATTACTTCTTCACACTTTGTCATATCATGTTTAACATTTTAAATTATGAATTTTATCATAATAAATTTTTTAGTTAAAAGAGCTGATTTGACAAAAATTAGGTGATTTAAGATTTTTACGAGCCAAAATCAATAGTCTAATTGTTTTGTTTTCCGCCGCATCGCGCGGCATCTCATTAGTAATTTATAATTGCTTTTATACAACATCAGTGAGAATTATCACCAAAAAAATAAACACAGAAAAGAATCTTGTACAAAAATAAGATGTTATCATATCACAACTCAAAATTGTATTAGTTCTTACTAAAACAAAAATCTCTCATAATTTATATTTTATGTTTTGTTGGACCGCCTTAAAACTTATATATATCCAACATACGAACGCTGTAAATGATTTAGGAACCGGATTTTATTATAATAAATCGAATTTAGGTGTGTATCTGAAAAAATATCCCCAATAAATACCGTAATCAATCCCCAAATAAATAGTCTTAATTTCTTTTGACATCAAATACAACGGTTATAAAATAATTAGTCTTAATTCCCAAATAGACATTGTCTCAATGGTACCCTAAAATTCTTTCAAATGGGATGTCTTGTGTTCAAATCCCTCCCGCAGCGAAAAAGGGTTCTGTGGGGAGTCAGGGGGTTTTTTCAGGGGGTTTTTCCAGTGGGGTTTCCTCCTGGGGTGGTTGTGGTGGCTCATGGAGGTCCAGGTAACTAGACCTTGGTGACATGGCCTGGAAACAGTGGGTTCACACGATTGACGCCGTTCAAAAAAAATATAAAAATTTTAAATTAAATAATTTTCTTTTGTATATTTTGAATTGACCGCGGTTAAGGAACTAGTGTTGGTAATTAAATAGTTAAACTAAAAAATAAAATTTATATTTAATTCATATTCAAGGTTTTGAACCGTTGTAAGGTTATCAGGTATGCCCCTTGACCCACTCACTACACATATGTGCCACGTAAGCACTCACCACAACCACTCATCTCATCATTTTGATGAAAATGCCCCATTACCCACTCACTTCACGTCATCATTCATTTATATATATACATGTGTGTGTCTGTGAGAAAGAGAGAGAGGAAGAGACATGTGTGTGTGTGTCTGTGAGAGAGAGAGAGGAAGAGACATCATCACGTCGTGGTTCCATTCACGCCTCCCTCTCCCACGCCCCACTCACGCCACAAAGGGGGCGGTGTGCCACGCCCTTCCACGCCTACTCAAGGGGCATACCCACCGGTCTAAATAGCTAAACAATCACAAAATAATTGAACCCGTGCAAATGATTAGAATTAATAATATTTAATTCATATTTTTAATTGAATCAAGTGTCCTAATCCTTCGTTGGCATTTAATTCCAATTTAAAACCACAAAATAACTAAAACACTGTAAATCATTAGAATGGGTAATGTTATTGTACAAATAGATAGTTTTGTAAAAACAATAAGAAACGATCTGGACCATTAATGTGTTATCATCAATGGTTATAAAAGATTCAATGGCATGATAGTAATTAATATGTTGTTTAAAATGGAAATAAGGACATAAAAGGAATTTCTTAAATTTGTTGACATCACTATCCATTTAAATAGGAGAAAATCAGTTGCGAAAATGGTGGCTGTTTATTTTGCTATGTGCTGATATGTGCTACTAGTACATTTTAACATATATCAGCACATATACATAATCGAATACCTGTTAATAAACTTTTTTGTATGTTTTCCTATGTGCTAATACGTGTTATTAGTACATGTTAGCATATATCAACACATATACATAATTATATGCCTGAAACAATTTTTTTGTTTGTTTTGCTATGTGTTATTAGCACATGATAGCATATATCACCGCATATACATAACAATATCCTGTTAACAATTTTTTTTTTAATCGAATTACTCACAAATGATTTATTTATGAACGTTTGCTTGATTTTTTGAGGTAAAACTTAATAATTGACTGTCAGTCGATGAATTTTAGAAATAATATAATCTTATTGACTGAAGAACAATCTTTTCTTAATTAAAGGATTATCAAATCTACATTATTACTTAACTTGACTTTATTACCCTTTAATTATAATTAATTATTAATACACGTGTCAGCATTTGGTTGGTTCCTACCATTTTTACAAAAATCTTATTTTGTATATGAAAATGCTCCTCATTAGAATTAATTATTTAATTTATATTTAATATTTTGAATCATCATAATAAAATTAGCCTTAAATAAGGCCCTTAAATATTTTTTGTAGCAGTTTTATCTTAAACCACTTTAAATTAAATAATTTGACCACAAGAAGAATTTTGTGGTAGTGTGTTCTATATATAGTGTGGACACATTAATTCCCAAATTTTTTTGCTGCTTAAAACAGTAACACTCAAGATGAGATTTCAACCGCCTTTTCGAATTTGATACTCTGAGGCATACACCCAAGTCCATCTAGGAGGGGAACTCCACAACTAGATTAACGTACCCCCTTACCTTACCTAAATAAATATGCCTGGACTCGGATTTAAAACTGAAACCTCCCCCTCCACAGGAAGACATCCTTCCAGAGAAGTTCAAAAAGGTAAGCACTACCCTAGAGAGAAGTCATTTGGTTACATCAACTCCCAATTAAATATAACATGCATAAACCACTTTTGGGGTCCTAAATTCTTAAATGCTTGAAGATATTATCATCTAATTAAGAAGTGGAAGACCTATCATATCTTGGACATGACCTCACCTCCTTAAACTCGTTTTTAGAAACCTTAGAGCTTATTTTTCTCAAACTTCAATCAAAACCCTGTCAGTGTCATGAATCTTTAGGCCCATTTGATTCAACGAATCTAAGTGAGTTGGAAAAATTTGTCTGTGTTTGGTTGGCTTTTATGGAATTACAATTGGGAAATATATCATCATACAATGGCATTTTCCTTCAATATGTGAATGGATAATTAAACTTTCCAATAAAAATGTTCAATAAGAATTACCAAAATTTCGTTTTAGACTATGTGTATTTATCACACCTCCATCACTCCACTTGAGTACCACCTAGGCCCCACATAAATAAATAACACCGTCATCCTCTTCACATATAAATGTGTTACCATCACCTCCTCATCACTTTATTATAGTCATTACCATCACCTCTCTCTCTCTCTCTCTCTCTCTCTCTCTCTCTCTCTCCCTCTCCCCCCGGTCAAATGCTTTTTTCCTCGTTACCACCATCACGCCCATCCACCATCAAGCCCCTGTGTAGTAGGGGTGATTATCGGTCCGGAACCAGACCGAACCGGACCGGAACCGAACCCGTTTTAACATAAATTTGGGAACCGAGAACCGGACCGATTATTAGAAACCGGTTCCGGGTAATAAGGGTTTCCCGGTTCGGTTTTCGCGGGTTTGGACCTGTTTAATGTAAAAGCAACCAGTTAAAACAAAACGTCAAAGACGTGCATGAAAAAAGATAGAGAAATGGTTCGTGTACTTGGTGCTAATGTTTTTGGAACGTGAATATGGCATAATTTCATACATGATAATATCACAAACATTTAAAAATGTATTTAAACATTCAAATTGATGTGTGCTGATGATAAATTAATTTGAAAAATGAAAATCACATTTGAAAACTTGAAGTTGGAGTCACTCTCAGTGAAAAAAGTTGTCGTATGGGATTATGAAATCTCAATTCTCAATTAGAAACTAGCTTGTATAGGTAGATATTTTTAATTTTCCTAAAAAAACTAGGTTAAAATCGGTCCGGGTTTCACGGGTAACCCGCGGGTTAAAACCCGAAACCGGACCGAAACCGATTAAACCCCATAAACAGAACCGAAACCCGAACCTTCTTTTATAAACGGGTACC
Source organism: Mikania micrantha (assembly GCA_009363875.1). Taxonomy (NCBI): domain Eukaryota; kingdom Viridiplantae; phylum Streptophyta; class Magnoliopsida; order Asterales; family Asteraceae; genus Mikania; species Mikania micrantha. The sequence goes on from CM018692.1 coordinate 40,664,489, forward strand.
CGAACTTGTTTTCACGGTTCGGGTCTTCGGTTCTCGCGGTCCGGACCGTTTCATGCACACTCCTACTGTGTAGTGGTTTCGGGCTCTATAGGGGCGTGACCAGTGGCGGATTCAGGAATTTATGTGAGTGGGGGCAAAAATAAGAGTGGCAAAGATAGGTCAAGTCAGATAAAACATAGAAAACTTACGACATACAGTAATAGAAATGTTAATAAGTATATTGTAATTTTAAAACAACTCTATTTGATGAAGTACAAAGTAGATAGACAAACCTTTAAAGACATGTTTCACTCGAACCAAATCGACGATCAAAGGCCTACTCAACTAAAGTAAACAGCTAAAGTTGTTGAAAACTAGATTTGTGAAGCCTTTTAATAACAATCAATAAAGAGTATTGATATAGGAAAATTCCAAAAAAACAAACAAACCATTGTAAGCAATTAAATTTATATAGTGAATCTCAAACATTGAAACCTTCAAATTGTGATTTGCTGTAATATTTATTACATTCAAACCTTCAATTTTTCTCAAAAATTAAACTTTTAGCATATTAAAATCGACCTAATATTCAAACATTCAAATTTGGTACATGATTTTCATGGTATCTTAAGGAATAAGATGGTAGATGAGGAATAATCGGAATATGAATAGTTGTTATTATCGATAGAATGTGAACCGAGACTAAAAATGACATATATTATCTATGTGGAGCCTTCAATTGGGTTCAAAATTGTTTTGGGGGCCTTAAAAAGAAGCTGAAAGGAGCATATTAGTTTTTGGGTTTATTTTGAATTAAAATCAACTAGTTAATTAGGAGTTGGAGAGTGTTGAGTGGGGGTCTCTCCCCCCTAACCATCACATGAATCCGCCCCTGGGCGTAACCGATGCCCTTCACGCCTGGGTCACTCTCACTACACATAGCCTTATTCCCGTTACCAAATATGATGAATTTTTCATACACAATCAAAGAAACTAAATAATCACTAGACTTATTTCAGTGATTAAATTAATTTCTACATAATTATTATTCTTTTCTTTTCCTTTTTTTTTTTCATCTTTGTTAATGAGAAACAAAGCATTTTGCATATCAAATAGATGATACCTTAACATCGGTTATCTCCATTCTAAAAACTCTATAATGTTTTCCACGAGGTGTTGAAGATTTCACATTAAACATGATCCACTTTGGTGTGAAGTCAACATATTAATTATGTGACGACAAAAGCGGTCCTAGGCATTGTGGTACATGATTAAGTGCCCCATTAGAATTTTTATGTAAAAGCTAAACATAATGATCTCATAGATATTTTCAAGTTATCATAGATGCAGGGGCGAATCTTCAACCCGAGGGTGCCCCGGCTCCTGCCATTTTTCCAATCAGTATGATTAATTTAGTAGTATTTCGTCGAAAAATTTTACAGATATTGAGTTCGGTCTCCTCGTAAAATCCTTCGGCCCATTTATGTAGATATATTGTTTAAGTGGTATGTTTGGTTCCTTATCTACAGCTGCATACAAGTTGAACTTAGACAAGCCAAGCTAGGTTAACATTTTTAAGTTGAGTTTCAACACCACAAAACTTAAAAGATTCAATTGTTTCATGTATCTTAATATTTATAAAATTCCTAAGTTATTTAGAACATAACTATAAAAAACTAGACTAGTTTATAAAAGGGAAAACTTTAGAGAATTGTAACCAATTTTATAAAGTGTTTCAATTAATTAACTTAAACTTTTTTATTTTAATTAGTTATTTTTTGAACGGTAACAGTCGGTTAACATATCTTTGAAGGCAAGCCCGCACATCAACCACACCACCTAGTTATTCATAGAATTGAACCTAGGCCTGTAAACGAACCGAACGAACACAACATAGACATGTTCTTGTTCGTTTATTTAAATTTAACCGAACACAAAAACGAACAGGAACACGTTAACGAACATGAATTTTGTGTTTGTGTTCGTTTATTAAGAAAATGAACATGTTCGTGTTCATTTGTGTTCGTTAATTAATAAATTAAATGAACTGCTCATGAACATAAATAAACACAAAAGAACCAAAATATACAAACAAATATAAATAAACATTATTTAACACTATTAAATAATCATAAACAAACATGAACACTATTGAACAAACATGAACGAACACAATTAAACAAGCGTAAACGAACACAAACGACAAGTTTCTTAAATGTAAATGCGTATCATTCGTAAATTAGATAGTTAACCACACATAAACTGACATTATATAATTAACGAAAATAAATGAACATTAACGAACACAAATAAAGAACATAACCGAACAATTCAGGAACATATATATAAACGAACACTACGTGTGTTCATGTTCATTCATTTAATTAAACTAACACAAATTTTATGTTCATATTCGTTCATTTATTAAATAAACGAACATAAATGAACTTTTCGCCGAACAGTTCATAAACTGTTCGGTTCATTTAAAGACCTAATTGAACCATAAGGTCATGGGTTTTTGTTTTAATTACATAACTCAACTTATATGAGGTGTTCTTCTTCTATGTCATTTAGCTAGGGCTGGCAAAATTGGTATATGTTAAGACACGATTAGACCTGTTTAGCAAAAAAATTACTATTTGATTTTTTACTTTTTTAAAAATAATAAAAATTAAGAAGCTAAACTTCATCATTTTTCTTTTTTGTTACATAAAATATAGAACTGTCATGCTTAAATCACCAAACCAAGTGTTAAACAAGTCGTTTTCATCTTTATATTTGCATTAATCGCGTTGTCTGAAATCTGTTAAAACCCGTTAAGACCCGTTTTGCCTCCCTTACATTTAGCTCTTTAAAACGCCACCATGGTAACGTAAAATTTAGCATACTGACGTGTCAATTCTTTTCATTTTTTTAATTTTAATCAAAAAAACATAATGGTTAGTTTTTAAATTTTATCAAAAAATAAACAAGTTGCATATAATCATGTAGTCCTAGGTTTTGGTGAGATTCACAAGTCATCTCGATCAATTAGTTTTAGATGAGTAAGGTTATGTGTGATAAAGTATTAAAATAGACTTGACGAACCTCCATCATGTTTTAAGTGTGATGTGACCAAACCTTTTTAATAGATAGGTGACCATGGTCATAACTTGACCATTATTATCCTCCAATCATTTTTTTTTATTTTTTTAAACCAATAAATAATACTCACATCACTTTTTACTTTTTTTTTTACTCATTATATCTTACCATTACATATATTTTATAATTAAATTCACTAATCATATTCCTCTTACATGACGTATGCGTGACACTAGTCAAGCTTTCATCAAGCCCCACTAACACATAACCTAACAAAATCGAGTATGATTATTTTATTATATTATTGTTATCGAGTGCTTTGGTTGAAGCAAAATCCAAACTCTTTAAAATAAAAAATAAATAAATAAGAAGATTGTATTTTAGTATGATTTCTGACCTTTTTATCCTTATTAGAGAGATTTGACATCTACGGTGTAGATGAGAAACATAAATATTCCTGCTGCCGATAACAATTGACCGTAAATTAAGTTGGTTATGGCCAAGGTTTTCAGAACAGGACCTGCCAACCAGACCTGGAATCGGAGGATCGTCTAGCTCAAAATAGGCATGCTAACTGAATTTAAACTAACTTGTTTAAACATGATTATGTTTGTTTAAACATTAATTATATATTCGATTAAATGCGTTCATAATTGTATAATTTTTTTTGAAATATATTATATATTTATTATGTTATTCGGTTCTTAAATCCGGTCTAATCGGTCCGAACAATAACCAGTAAGACATTCGATCGGTTCAACATCCGATCTAATTCGGAAAACATTTGTTATGGTATAACTTTTACTTCAGCTGCGCGCCGAGAATTTGACGAGTCATATTTACTTTCACAACTTCAAGGTCTAACATTCCTGAATTTGATCAGTCAAATTTAAATGTTTTTTGATTAAAACATTTTCTATATTAGCGTTAAAAAACAAAAAAGAATTGTCATGTTAACATGTTAAACTTCTGATATGATAACCTTCTATGTTCTAAAGAGGTAAAATAACATAGATTCATAACACCTCCAATAAGTTAAAGTTAATTAAAACAGAAAAAAAGTTTTTAATAACTTAATTGGAATATTTTCAAAAGATAGTAGCATTCTCTAAGGTTTTTCCTTTTATAAAATAAACTAGACTAAAATATAGTAAGACTAGCTTTAGAACAGGAATTAACAAATGAATCTTATAAGATAAATCTAATATTTATGAACCTAATATTTTGGAAAACAATCTCCTGATTTATTTTAAAAGAATTCGTAAACTCGTGATATATGAAAAGTTACAAAATAGTCGAGTCATTTAACAAGTTTAAAAAATTTAGTATAAAGTGCGGATCAATTACAGAATAAAGCTACCTGATTTGTGAAAAATAAGCATATCAAGAAGACAAGAACACATGGAGTCTTGAAAATGAGCGTAGATTAGGCTGTTCAAAAAACTCGTGACTCAAGCCTCATTCGAAAAAAGCTCGTTTAAGACGAGCAGAGCCTAAGCTAGGGTTGGCTCCACTCAAGCTTGGCTCGTGGTTCGACTCATTGGCTCAGCTCGATTTAATACACACACACACACACTCACATAGAGGAATGTTTAAATGAGAACTATTGCAACTTGAAAACTATAGGAACCATTTCTATCCACAAGTTTTAAGATTAAATAGTAATTTCCCCTACTTTAAAGGAAATTACTTTTATACCTCTTAAATTATATGACTATAAATATGGTTCCTTTGGTTCTTTACAACTTGTTGGCTCTTAATGTAATGAATCCTTATATATATATATATATATATATATATATATATATATATATATATATATAGGGATAAGATAAAATGAAAACCATATCTCAATGAGAAAACCGAGAAAACCATGCAAAAATCACGTAAAAACAACGTTTTTTTTTTGAATTTTTTTACAAGTTTGTAACACTATTGGACACATTTTTATAAAAAAAACAAAAAAAGCGCCGATCAAATTTTTTTAAAAAAATATTTTATAAACCCACGTAAAACCTACGTAACAAAACGTAAAAAAAAAATTTACGTTTTGTTACGTATGTTTTACGTGGGTTTATAAAATAATTTTTTTTAAAAATACTTGGTCGGCGCTTTTTTGGTTTTTTATAAAAATGTGCCCAATAGTGTTACAAACCTGTAAAAAAATTCAAAAAAAATTACGTTCTTTTTACGTGATTTTTGCATGGTTTTCGCGGTTTTCAAAATAACCATGCCCTATATATATATATATATATATATATATATATATATATATATATATAGGGCATGTATATTTTAGAAACCCACTTGAGATGAGGAAATTATGCAAACCCAATACTTGGTCCACAATTTGCAACATCATTCTTTTTTTTTATTAATCTATTTATATAGAAGGACAATAATGTCATTTTCTCTTCATGTGCCACCACACACTATTTTATTAATCAACCACAAATTCTCTCTCTTCAAATTCAAATATTTTTTTTTTAATTTTTAAATATTTTCCCCCTTTTCTTTTCCCACCAGAATTTTTAATAGAATAAAATAATTTATATTATGCTGACTGTATTTAAGAGCTGTCATTATTACATTTATGTTACGTTGTTCGAGGATATTGTGTATATTTATTGTCATACCTAACACATTGCTTAGTGTATATATATTTACACTTTTACATTTTTTGCCAACTACTACTTTGTTTAGTCTAAATATATATACACTTTTACATTTTTTTTGGCAACCACTACTTTATTGTCACACATGATCTGTTTTTATTATATACGTTAGCACCTCTGGCAATAATCGGTTATCTAGCCAATAATGTTTGATTATTCCTCCGGCTAGATTTTACTGTTCCGGTAGCTCCCTACTTCTGGTTTTACAAAATTTGTTAATGCACCTGGCTCGGGGAACTATTCTGGCTCCCTGGTTATGCGTTTGTCGATGAATAACTAGGTTTATTTCCCGAGCATTACATCCTGACAAATAAGCGTTACATCAATGTTACCTTCTAATAAGATTACACAAATTATATTTTAATTAATAAAAACTAACATAATATATTGTTATGTTATTGTTACATAAAAATGAAATAAAATAATATTTCAATCAGCACTTTAGAATGTTAACGAATTTTTATTTTGAACATTAGTTTCCCCTTGATTGTAGTTTAAAAATTTTGATGGTGTGACATTTTTGATATAGCACACTAAGCATTTAATGCTTGTTTTTTTCCCAAGTATATAATCATATTTTTATATGATACTTGTGTACTATATGTTAAAAAATTAGTTTAAACATCTCAACTGCATTTGATGTAATATATATGGCACTATACTTGTGTACTATTGTACCTTTCTAAATTATATTATATACAATTTTAAAGTTAGATGAGTTATTATATATATATATATATATATATATATATATAATCTCAATATTTTAAATTATTTTTTTTGAAATTCAATGTTTATGATATAATTAAGTTGTTAAATTAATGTTACACATAACATTGTCTCTTCTTTATTAATATTCTATTTAATTCTTGTAACATGAAACGTGTTACGGTAATGTTAAATTTTTTTACTTTGTTTTGTTTTCATATCTTGCAAGCTGAAACTTGTTACACATATGTTATACTCATGTCTATGTTGTTATATTTTATTTTTAATTACTTTATAGTACATGTGATAAATTATTTTATAATTTTTAATGCAAAAAATTATATTAATTTTATTATTGTACTCTTTTTATTTATTTTCTAATGTAACTTTCTATAATACTTTATTATTTTGTTTTATTTTTTAGGTATTTATTTTGTTTGAATAATATGTTTTATATAATGCAAAACGAAGCGTGTTACATTGAATTTTCGTATCAGAAATTTGAACAATCATATATGCTCCAAATTTTACCTTATTACCAATGTTGTAAAAATCGGCCTAGGCGGCCGCCTAGGCGGCGCTAGGCGCCTATCTACTGTCTAATTTTTGGCCTAGGCGGCCCAATCAGATTTTTATTTTTTTTTCACTTTTTTGACTTTTTTATGGTAAAAAGGGACCAATTTCATGATTATTTAGACATTTCTCAACCAAAAATCTTTAATATGTCTCTGAAACATCAAATCCAGGCAGTTAACATCGAAATTTATCTCTAAACTTTAAACTCAGTGTTTAAGTTTGCACTTTAAAGTACTTTTTTTAGTATATTTAAGTATATTTTTTAAAATTATTTGAAGTATTATATTAAATTATTGATATTGATGTGTGTATATAATATATATTTGTAAAATTACATATAAAAATTCCAATCCGCCTAGAGCCGATTAATCCCGATTAATCCCTAGGTGGTACCTCGCCGCCCGACTAGCGCCTAGCGACTTCTACAACCATGCTTATTACAATGATGTTACACAATACATTTTGGTTATAGGTCATTTGTGACTTTCATTTTTTGGGTTATTTGTTTCAAAATATATGTGTTACATTGATTTTACATGATATATGTATATATATATATATATATATATATATATATATATATATATATATATATATATATATATATATATATATATATATGCAATTAATTCATCTCTGAAATCGATCCTAAATATTGAACATTTTTTTACCTTGTTATAGTGATTTTACACAATACAATTCAGGTTTCAGGTCAACGTTAAATCTAAACCGCTTTAAAATCCAGTTTCTAACTTGTGTACATATTTGTAACACAGTGTTACATTTATGTAAAAGAAAATATTTCTAAAACATACAAAATTACATATATGTAACTTTTATGTAATATTTATGTAACAGTTGGTAACGTAAATAAAATTAATAAAATGGAACCATGCTTGTCACACCCTGGTTGTTGTGGAAGCGTATGGTGTGACTTTCAAGGTTTCACAATCATGATTTACAACAAAAGACACATATGTTTCTATATTACAGAGCAATATTACAACTACATTAGCCACAAGCCTAATGTAATAACAGTTTTATCTGAGTTTCACACATATATATAAGACTATTACACATATATACTATGCGATATATCACACTGTTGAGTCTATCTCTCATAGACTCCACCATATGTCTCCCAAAATTGAGCTCCCAGCTCCAACCCCCGTAATACTATGCATCTGAGAAAACATGATTTAAAACAATCAGCATATTGCTGGTGAGTTCACAAGTTTATTTGTCAAAACATATGTAATCTATCTCAAGCAATTCCAATATTTGCATAAAAAGAGTTCAATAATATTAACGTCCCAAACTGGGTGTAAAACATTGGTATCCAGTGCAAACATTGTTCCTTCCAACAATGTCGTGTTTCTCCGACCAACTGTCCAATTATAACTCCTGGGCTCCCGTAGCCGAGCTGACGCGTTTCAGTGTTTGCCCCTTCCCAATGTCCTTGTCGCGAGACATTGTGTGTTTTAGCCTTATTGAGCGCCCGCTCGACATCTAGTCGTGGTTTTAGCTACGAACCACGGGCGAGGATGGTCAATCACAAATAGAATCTATTCTCAATAATCACGCCCCCCCCACGGTTAACGGTTACAGAATAGGGGACTTAACGACAAATGTGTAACCCGTGAAATAATGAAAAGTTTGGTCATGTGTTTCTCTCCACTGTCACGTGTTTCAACCAAATGTTTTACAACGCCTTCGTTTCATGTCTCGCAAAATGTTTCAAAAGTGTTCAGCGTTTCACATGATGCAAATAAGTTTTCCTGTTTCACAAAATATAGCGAAAGCGTTTCAGAGTTCCACCTGATCAAATCAGGTATTATGTTTCACAAGATGTTTCAAAAATGTTTCAGAGCTACACTTGCTCAAATCAGGTTTCATGTTTCAAAGCTTTATAAAAAATTAGGATGTTTCAAACGCATTTTTATGTTTTCTCATTCCCCGAGTTCAAAAGCCAAAATACAGAAAAGGGGATTCATGAACTCACCTTAGTTGATTCAAATCAATAACAATGCACAACGTGAGTATCACTAATTCTTGAACTCTAAACCTGTATATCATTAGAGTTATATAAGTTACTTAAGCTTAACCTGACTCTCAGAACTTTCCTTAGTTTAACACCTCATCACGTGTGTTCACTAAGAACCTATAATGATTTAGGTTCTTATTAAGAGACTTATAACTTGTTGGTTTAATCAGGACATTCCCAGATTAACCAAGTTAGTATTGTTGTTGATTATGTCTCCAAAACGGTTTCTCAATGGATTCCAGGTTTAGAAATAGTTAATCCTTGTCATTAATCATTCCAAAGAATGATCAGGACCATCACAACCATTGTTATAATCAAATGGTTAAAACCATTGTGATCTATGATATGGTTTCATGATAATCGGACATTATAACGGCTCAAAACAAAGATTTCACCGTTAACCTGACAAGTTCTTCATTTCTAACTATTCCTAGCCATCATCTAGGCAATAATCAACAACAACAACCATATCCTTATGTTAAAATCAAGATTTAACCAATCATCATTACCTAGAAAGTTAAAATGAACCTTTACCTATTCCGACGGAGTTATGTGGGTAAAATGATGATCTGGACTTGCAAAAACGTTCCTGGGCGTGATCCACGTGATCAAAAGCTCTCAAACTAGAGATTTGAGGGTTTGCAGGGTGTATTTTTCGTTGGTGGTGATGAGATCGACGAAGATAGGATAAAATTTGAGATTTTGGATGGAATCTTGACTTTTTAAGGAAGTTGCCCGATTTTCTGGCCCCAGGCGCATCGCCCCACCTCGGAGGTTGTCCCGGGGCGTACCGCGCGGAATGGGAAATCCAGATTTTGATCTTATCTTCGTTTCGCGATTCCGGGAGCATACGAACTCCGTTTTGCGCACGGTTTTCGCCTACGTTCACGATTTTTCGAGTTCTTTCCAATGGTTATAATCCCAAGACCAGAAGAGTTCAAAATATTTGACATCTTATCTATTGCTATGTTCGATTCAGTGTATCTTGAAATCAGAGCCTCGTTTCGCGATTTCGCTTACACTCATTCTCTTCATTTTCGAGTTATGATTCTAACCTGAGAATTTTGAGTTGTCACAGTCTCCCCCTGTTAGAAAAATTTTGTCCCGAAATTCAGTTTATGTTTCCCAGGACTGATGGGTCATCAAACAGTTGGGGATATTTGAGTTTCATTTGATCTTCGCGTTCCCAGGTAAATTCCGGTCCTCGTCTTGAGTTCCAACGGAATTTCACTATTGGGATGCGACTTTGTTTCAACCGTTTCACCTCCCGATCCATGATTTCCACCGGCTCCTCTATAAAGTGTAATTGATCGTCGACTTGAATTTCTTCCAACGGTATTACGAGCGTTTCATCTGACAAACACTTCTTGAGATTCGATACATGAAATGTGTCGTGCACCCCACTGAGTTCCGATGGTAGTTTGAGTTTGTATGCAACGGTTCCCACCTTTGCAAGGATTTCAAATGGCCCTATATATCGAGGGTTTAATTTGCCACGCTTTCCAAATCTTACAACACCTTTCCAAGGTGAGACCTTCAACATGACCCGGTCTCCAACTTGGAAAGACAATGGTTTGCGTCTCACATCAACATAACTTTTCTACCGATCTTGTGCGGCTCGCAGTCGGTCTCGAATTTTGAAGATTTTATCTGTTGTTTCCTGAATGATTTCTGGACCCGTGAGTTGACTTTCACCAACCTCGGTCCAGCATATAGGTGATCGGCATTTACGACCATACAACGCTTCAAATGGGGTTGCCTTGATGCTCGTGTGATAACTATTATTGTATGAGAATTCAATCAACGGTAGATGTGTATCCCAACTGCTTCCAAAATCAATCACACATGCTCGAAGCATGTCTTCCAGAGTTTGAATAGTCCTTTCGCTTTGACCATCCGTTTGAGGATGATATGTTGTACTCATATCCAAACGAGTACCCAATGCATCATGTAAAGTCTTCCATATACGTGAGGTGAACTTGCTGTCTCGATCTGAGATGATAGAGGTCGGAATTCCATGACGAGAAACTACTTCCTTGATGTAAAGCCTCGTGAGTTTGTCCATCTTATCAGTTTTTTTCATAGGCAAGAAATGTACAGACTTGGTAAGACGATCGACTATTACCCAGATAGTGTCATAGCCACTAAAAGTTCTGGGTAGTTTCGTGACAAAGTCCATTGTAATCTTATCCCACTTCCATTGTGGAATCTCTGGTTGCTGCAACAACCCTGATGGTTTTTGATACTCGGCTTTAACTTAGAACAGGTTAGACATTTACTAACATAAAGAGCGATGTCAGCCTTCATGTTAGGCCACCAATAAAACTCTTTTAGGTCGCGATACATTTTATCAGAGCCAGGGTGTACAGAGTATCGAGACTTATGAGCTTCATCCATTACTAAGCTCCTTAGGCTCCCAAAGTTTGGTATGTGACAACTAGTACCTGACCGGCCGGCAAGTCCGTACGGTAGGTGTACTTGCAACAGTAACTATGTGTACATACGTGATTGTAAACAGTGTTTGTAATATCAGAAATCTAAATACAAGAAACCGTTGTTTGTATTTTTGTGTAAACTTAGATACCGTAAGTACAACGTACATTTGAAATATTAGTTGTATGTATTTAAGTGAAAACTTAAATACAGTTAACACAACGGATCACGAGAAGCAACAGTGATCAAACAATTAACATAAACAAATCGGTTGCGATCTGATATCCATAGATGACAGGAATCAGATGGCCAACATTTCAATGTGAAAACTATGTGAAAATAGGATGTTAGTTGAGTCCGACAGTGAGAAAACACAATTCTAACATAAATTGCAGTGTCGTTTCAGAATAATGAACTGACAGTGTGTTTGCGTGGGTGACGATTCACACAAACATATCTGTGAGTTTAACGTTCTGAAATGACGACTGGAAAGTAGAAAACAAAAGTCGGAAAGCAAAACCATCGTTGTGTTCGTTCGAATGACAATTCGAACGAATACGCGCGATGGTGACGCGAATTCGACGAAACGAAAAACGAAACACGACACGATAATAATTTAATAAAATAAAATGTATAACATTTTACAATTTTGAAACTCATCAATTAATTAAAAATAAGGTTCTTTTATTAATTACAATTAATTACGCGTAATTTTCCGGATACGCGACGAAATTACGAACCGAGCAACCGAAACGAACCCGAAAACCCGCGGAGTATTTAAAGTCTAAATTGAGACCATTTCTTCATTTTTCACACTCCCATTCTCTCTCTACATTGAATTCCCGTCTACCACCAAAAAACCACCACATTCAAGCTTCAATCTTCCATAATTTCTTCATTTCTCCATGGATTTGAGCAATTCTTGAACCCACGCATAGCTCTTGAAGCCCTCTACATGAAAGTACAACGGATCTGAGCAAATAACCAGCAAAATCGGAGGTATGATGCTTGAAACGTAACTGAAATAGGGTTTTCTAGTACCCTACTCGACCCCCACACCTATAACCAGCTGTTGACACCACCATTCGAACAAACGAGCCATGAAGAGCAACCTACACATGTTGCAAACCCTTATGTCAGTCCGTTGATTCTTGATCGGTTCGATGGTGAACACAGGGTTCGTGGCTCATGCTGAAATCGGTTATTACTCAGACGAACCTAGCCATGGCAACGAACCCTAAGATGTACACTCTGGCAAACCTTGTGTTAGCAGCGAACCATGCCACCATTCCCGAACCTTCATTGGAAACGAACCTTGTGTTCCAGAACCAACAGCCGAACCCTATGTTGCCGAAGCCTTGCAGTGCAGCGAACCCTAGCTGAAGCTCATGTGGACGAACCTATGCATAGATCTACACGAACCTTTGTTGTTAAGACCTAGCCGAACCTTGTGACCAGATGATGACTCCACGAACCCAGCCACACTTTGCCAACTTTAGTGAGCATTAGCCGATCCATGTTATGGCCTTCGGCCAACGTAGCATTCTAGATCCCAAAACTTTAGTCGACAGCCTAAGCCCAAGGCCCATAACCTACTCCTCTCGGCCCAAGTACCTTATCAGCCTAAGGAATGGTTTTGGCCCATTGTCAACAGTTGACCCATAATAGGCCCAACTTCATTCCTTTGGCCCACAGATCTTTGAGTAAGATATGGGCTAGTTGTATTTCTTTCGGCCCAATTTTAGTTCGGCCCAACAAGTCACATTCGACCCATTGAGGTTCAAAGTAACTCGATTCATGAACAAATAATTAAGGGTGACACTTAATGAAAATGGGAGTTGTAATCTCGTTTTAATTCAAAAGAAAACTATAAACATTGTGTTGATACAAATTGAGGATCTATAAAACATAGTGAAACTCATGACATTAAGAATTAATAATCATAAATTTAAAACCTAAGGGTTATACTTAGAATTTTTATAATGGTTCATTGAATGGGGTTGAACATAGAGCCAACAACAAAGACACAAACACATGCACATGAATTGTGTGACTTTCAATGGCTCTGATACCAATCTGTCACACCCTGGTCGTTGCGGAAGCGTATGGTGTGACTTTCAAGGTTTCACAGTCATGATCTACAACAAAAGAAACATATGTTTCTATATTACAGAGCAATATTACAACTACATTAGCCAGAAGCCTAATGTAATAACAGTTTTATCTGAGTTTCACACATATATATAAGACTATTACACATATATACTATGCGATATATCACACTGTTGAGTCTATCTCTCATAGACTCCACCATATGTCTCCCAAAATTGAGCTCCCAGCTCCAACCCCTGTAATACTATGCATCTGAGAAAACATGATTTAAGACAATCAGCATATTGTTGGTGAGTTCACAAGTTTATTTGTCAAAACATATGTAATCTATCTCAAACAATTCCAATATTTGCATAAAAAGAGTTCAATAATATTAACGTCCCAAACTGGGTGTAAAACATTGGTATCCAGTGCAAACATTGTTCCTTCCAACAATGTTGTGTTTCTCCGACCAACTGTCCAATTATAACTTCCTGGCTCCCGTAACCGAGCTGACGCGTTTCAGTGTTTGCCCCTTCCCAATGTCCTTGTCGCGAGACAATGTGTGTTTTAGCCTTATTGAGCGCCCGCTCGACATCTAGTCATGGTTTTAGCTACGAACCACGGGCGAATATGGTCAATCACAAATAGAATCTATTCTCAATAATCACCCCCCCCCCACGGTTAAGGGTTACAGAATAGGGGACTTAACGAAAAATGTGTAACCCGTGAAATAATGACAAGTTTGGTCATGTGTTTCTCTCCACTGTCACGTGTTTCAACCAAATGTTTTACAACGCTTTCGTTTCATGTCTCGCAAAATGTTTCAAAAGTGTTCAGCGTTTCACATGATGCAAATAAGTTTTCATGTTTCACAAAATATAGCGAAGCGTTTCAGAGTTCCACCTGATCAAATCAGGTATTATGTTTCACAAGATGTTTCAAAAATGTTTCAGAGCTACACTTGCTCAAATCAGGTTTCATGTTTCAAAGCTTTATAAAAAAATCAGGATGTTTCAAACGCATTTTTATGTTTTCTCATTCCCCGAGTTCAAAAGCCAAAATACAGAAAAGGGGATTCATGAACTCACCTGAGTTGATTCAAATCAATAACAATGCACAACGTGAGTATCACTAATTCTTGAACTCTAAACCTGTATATCATTAGAGTTATATAAGTTACTTAAGCTTAACCTGACTCTCAGAACTTTCTTTAGTTTAACACCTCATCACATGTGTTCACTGAGAACCTATAATGATTTAGGTTCTTATTAAGAGACTTATAACTTGTTGGTTTAATCAGGACATTCCCAGATTAACCAAGTTAGTATTGTTGTTGATGGTCTCCAAAATGGTTTCTCAATGGATTCCAGGTTTAGAAATAGTTAATCCTTGTCATTGATCATTCCAAAGAATGATCAGGACCATCACAACCATTGTTATAATCAAATGGTTAAAACCATTGTGATCTATGATATGGTTTCATGATAATCGGACATTATAACGGCTCAAAACAAAGATTTCACCGTTAACCTGACAAGTTTTTCATTTCTAACTATTCCTAGCCATCATATAGGCAATAATCAACAACAATAATCATATCCTTATGTTAAAATCAAGATTTAACCAATCATCATTAACCTAGAAAGTTAAAATGAACCGTTACCTATTCCGACGGAGTTATGTGGGTAAAATGATGATCTGGACTTGCAAAAACGTTCCTGGGCGCGATCCACATGATCAAAAGCTCTCAAACTAGACATCTGAGGGTTTGCAGGGTGTATTTTTCGTTGGTGGTGATGAGATCGACGAAGATAGGATAAAATTTGAGATTTTGGATGAAATCTTGACTTTTTAAGGAAGTTGCCCGATTTTCTGGCCCCAGGCGCATCACCCCACCTCGGAGGTTGTCCCGGGGCGTACCGCGCGGAATGGGAAATCCAGATTTTGATCTTATCTTCGTTTCGCGATTCCGGGAGCATACGAACTCCATTTTGCGCACGGTTTTCGCCTACGTTCACGATTTTTCGAGTTCTTTCCAATGGTTATAATATCAAGACCAGAAGAGTTCAAAATATTTGACATCTTATCTATTGCTATGTTCGATTTAGTGTATCTTGAAATCGGAGCCTCGTTTCGTGATTTCGCTTACACTCATTCTCTTCATTTTCGAGTTATGATTCTAACCTGAGAATTTTGAGTTGTCACAATGCTACATATATGTCACATAAATTTACAACGAATGTTAAATAAATGTAACAAAATCAAAGTAACTTCGAATTTATTTAAGAACACATGCAAACATAAATTAGCATAATTAATCATGTAACTTCGATGTAACATAATACAAATAAACAATACGTAACTGAAATAATTTTGAATTACGTAACTTCGATGTAACATAATACAAAATGCATCAAAAAATCAATACAAAAAATGAATGTGCTAAAAGTACATGTTCATCCATTTTAGTCGCGACTTACCAACAACATCAACAGTAGTAATCTCCTTAGATGTCTATACCTTTTTTATTTTAAAATTAAAAATAAGACAACATCAACATCCATATGTCAAATCTGTAGATGAAACCGTTGATTCTTACATAAATTGTCCCAAAATATGTCGTTAGCCACATGATTGAAGCTTAGTGTCATTGATCGAAGCTCTAGATAGAACAAGATCGAATAGGTTGCTGGAACAAGATCAAAGCAGGTTGAACTAGTTCCTGGAGCATGTGTTACAGATTGTTTACATGAAGTTGCTGGAAGTATTGAAAAAGAAAAAAAGAAGAATATTTGAGCCATGCATAGATTTTCAAATTTCTTAAGATTCCATTTTTGTGAACAAAGAAACGTATTAAAAGAGATAACTAGGTACAAAGAAAATATATAAAAAGAGACAAGCACATATAAAATGAAAAAAAGTACATATGTAACATTACATTTCTACCCTTCTTGTACTTGCATCAGATTTTTTAATCTAAAACAATCCAATCAACTTTTTCACATTCAATCTCATCCATCCAATAATTTGATCAATGATTAGAATATGGTTTTCAAAGTTTCTTTAACTCAACCAAGTTTCCAAAATACCCCTCCCCTATATATATCTATATAAATACTAGTAGGAAACTCGTGCGATGCGGCGACAATGACCCATTTTCAAATCGCTAATTGTAACACCGCACTTTTAAAAGTTATTATGAAGGATGTAGACTTATGATCTCGTAATTTAAGAAAAAAATCGGCATGACCCATCTTGAAAAAGTAATTTCCTTACGTAATAAACTTGTTCAAATCAATTTTTATATAATAAACGAACTACTATCAAAGCCTAATAAGTTTTACTAAACCACGAAATCAACATGAAAAATTTCACAATCAAAAGTAATTACCAAAAGATGCTAAGGCAAGACAAAACATTCATGTCACATTACATAGAATTTAAGTTCAACAAATATCACATCAGCGGATCATGCAAAATCCATGTATGATCAATCAAAGACTTGTTCCATTCCTCAAAACCGTGCGACAACTGCTTGCATTGTGATGAGATTAATGTTTATTCGTAAGCCTTACACATCTCAATAACCTCATCTACATGGTTCAACCACCATTCTTCATCAAAATTCGACGGAGGAGTTTCCAGTATCACTTCCTGTTTGACTACTACATGTTGAACCTAGTAGGAGCTATTTAACCAGGAATAAGGACATTAAAATCACAGTCAAAGCATTGGTATTTGCTCCCTCTAAAGGTTAACACTTAGTTATGTTAGGTTTTTTTGTCTTGCTAGAAAAGGAGAAGACATAATAGTAACACAAGGAATTTTTGTGAAATTCAATTTAATTAATTTAGAGAATGTTGGGTATAAATACGCAACATTCAATGTTACACGACAAGAAAGAATAAGACAAACAGCTGACAAAATGCAGGTACTGAAACAAACAAAAATGTACAACAACTAATACAAAAGTCAACAACAACAGAAACCCAAGTCTTCAGTTGATCTTCCGTTGTTGTGATCAGTTGTTGTGTCTTCAGTGGTTGACCGCAGAAGCCATTCCGCGGTTTGTTGAAGCCAATGTTGTCTTCAGCTCCTGTTCTGCGGTTGTCTTCAGCTACTTGATCCGATGTTTCTTGATTAGTGGTTATTGGATCCACTGTTGCAATCCGTTGTTGAGATACAGTGACTGGAAGAAAGTGTCCACGGTTGGTCAAGCCGCGGTTTTATTCCATTGTTTGGCTTCAGTGGTTTTGCTCGTCATTCCTTATTTTCCAATAATCTCCCTCTGGACTGATGAAGCCAAAACCATTTATTTTTGCCTTAGAGCCAAACCAATTCGATCTCTAAGAGTCCTCACATACTTTAGGACTTCATATTCTGTGTCAGCAGTCTCCAAGGTCATATGCTGCAAATCTTTCAGATCATTCTTGGGGAGCTTAAGTATTGCATCCCAATATGTGAAGAAAGTCCTTGAACCATTGAATCTTTCAATGATCATAGTTTTGGTGACAGAGTCAAAGAACCATCTCTTTACTCTGGCTCTAGAATAGGTGATCTGAAGAGGTTGAGATTTAGAAGGAGCTATGGCGAGAATGGGTGGAGATGCTGTAGGCCAGAGGATGATTTCATTTCTTTTTATTTGATCCTTGGCGTCAAGTACCTTCTTGACTACAACATGATGATGAGGCTCATAGCGTTTTAAGAGATCAAGTAGAACCTCTTTCTCAACTCCAATCCAAGGTCTGAACTTGACAGCAGATGGTGATTCCTCAGATCCAGCACAAAGATTTCTAAGAAGTGCATTCAGCAGATGGTCAATCATGGTACTTGGATTTGCATCCTTGAGCTTAGACACCACAGTGGGGGTGGGTGATGTGGCTTCTTTCCAGAGCTCAGGATGATCACTATGGACCCTTTTGAATTTGGACTATTCATAAAAAAATATGTCTACCTTTCATCCCATGATCATGTTCATTGGTTCCTATTGATTTTGAATGAGGATGTGTTATATTCTTTTTCTTTGCTCAATGATCTTCTTCTTTTTAATGGCCTCATTTATTCTTTTAGAAAGGGCCTCACCTTCCTTTCTAAGACCTATGATATCCCAATTGATGAAGGTTTCAACTTTATACTTACCTTCATTTAGCATAAACTTGATCAGTTGCTCCCTCTCAGCCTTATAGGATTTATCTTGTTGCTGATCCATCAGGGCTATCTGTTCCTATTAAGCTTGTATCAGCTCTTCTCCTGAAAGTCCAGTGGCTTTTAGATCAGCTAAGATCTTGTTTTCCCCTTCAACTTCTTTATTTTTTAGTTCGTTAAGCTCTTCAGTTGTGGGGAACTTCCTTACAGGAGAGTGGGATTCTTTTAGAGGGGAGGTTTGAGTTTTCTCAGCTTCAACATCAGCTGGCTTTATTGGTGAGGGAGCTTTGGTGGTCTTGGATGGGTTGGAGTCAGACTCATCATCATCAGCCAGTCTGAGCCTCCTTTTTCTTGGAATTAGAGAGGCAATAGGTTGATCATCATTTGATTCTGAACATGGTTCTTGAATGGGAGTTAAAGGTTTCTTTGGTTTAATGGTGGGGGTTTTGGATTTTCTGGCCACACTCTTCTGTCTTCTTGTGAAAGACCGAGTAATTATGGGTACTGACTTTTGGCCGATTTTGGATGCATTTAGAATGGTGGGATATAAGGTCTGTGAGGTTATATCCAGAAGGGTTTGGGAAGCAGATTTGGGGGAAAGAGTGGGTGACCTCACTTTATTGGTTTTTGTAGGTGAAAAAGGAATGGATATGGTGGGAGGGGTTTGTTTGGGGGAGATTGGATTATGTTCAGATTGGACAGACTCAATTTGAGCTGTTGTGTCCTGAGTAGTGGAAGCTAAGGAAGAAGGGGTTGTGTTTGTTAGTTTTATTGGTTTAGTGGGAGCATGTTTGGTGGGTTTGGGTTTTCTGGTTACACCAGATGCCCCAGTCTCCACTTGAGCTTCTACTTCCCTTTGTTTCTGTTCAGGATTAGCCTTAGTAGCCTCAGTTTGAAATTGCTGATCTAATGCAGCTTTGAGAAGAGCCTCCTGATACTTTAGCCTTATTTCCTTCATTCTTCTTTGTTCAGTCTTATCTTGATCCCTTTTGGCAGCTTGGGCTTTAGCAAGGAACCTTTCATTCTCCCTCTTTTTGGCTTCATTAGCCTGTTCCTTGAACCAAGGGGGAGGAGGAGCTATTCCTGTGAGAGACACCAAGAATAGGGTGTGATTGGCTACCTCATGTTGTAAGGAGGAAATTTTGGAATCTATTGAAATTTTCAGGGGATCCAATTGAAGCTTCTGGGTATTTTGGAAGTCTTTGGTAAAATTTTAAAGAGGGTAGTGAGATGGGTGTTAAGAAGTGGGTTTAACACTTCTTGAAAAGCTTGGGTTGAAAAGGTGGGGGTAGTGGAAGTGGGTGGAGTGTTTGAGGGACCTTTAAATGAAGGTGCCTGCATTGGGATGGATTAGGGGTGCAGGACTTGGTCATTCAAGACTTTTGTGACCAGCTCAGTGAGCTTGGCCACATTAGCCTGAATATGTGAAAGAGTAGCCGTTAATTCCTTAAGTCTGAGATCTGATTCGTCCAACCTTTTAAGGATATCATCCGAATCCCTGACTGGTGAGTCAGTTTAGCATGACCTGAGTCCATCTCATGAGTGTCATGTACCCTTTTTCTTGATTTTGGGCATTTCCAGCCTCAATTTCATTAACTTCATTGGCTGTTGCCATAGCTAGAGTCTTAGTGCCTAATCCATCCAGATGAAGACCCATTGGGCTTTCATGTGAAATGGATGCTCCAGATATATGATCATGATGTCTAGATGGACTTGACGTCCTAATCTCATCTTCTTCTCCATGGGTTGGAGACTGATGATCTTGAGCCTTGGTTTGAAGGGGTTGTTCCTCAATTAATTGGTGAGGGGGAGGAGAACTAATTTGCTCAAAACCAGAGTCAATCTCTTGGAGAATTTGGGCAATAGAATCAAGGGCTTGTTGTGGTGAAGAAACAAAATTGTCCTTGGGTGATTGGACAGCCATCTGAGTGTCAAGTGACACTGCAGTGGTTTGTGTGGGATCCCTTTGGGTTACAACATCATCCTGTTGAGAGGATTGATGAGGAGCTTGATGTGTTTGAGATTCAGGATCCACATGTGAGGGTGGAACAGATGGATCTACCTGTCCAGTGGAGATAGAAACCTATTCAGGGATCTCAACTTCCTGAACAGTCTTTTTGGACTTTTTAAGTTTGGGGGCTCTGGTGGATGCTTTTCTTTTGGTTGCTACCTTGACAGGTGTGGAAGAGGAGGTGGATGTGGGCTCACTGAGGACAATTGTGTCCTTAGTCTCATCCATGATCTTGGCATCAGTATTTAGCCTAGAGAACACATGTTTGCCAATGCCCTTGATATTAGAGAGGGGATCAAGGTGACAAACAGTGTTAACTTTAGCAAATAGACATGCCATCACAAAACAAGGGTATAACAGAAACTTTGGACTCTTTTGGTGATGCACCAAGTGGTCAAATATTATTTGGGACATATTAACTTTTTCGTTGGAAAGAACTGCATACATGACATATTGCATGTCATAAGGCATCTCTCCCCAACTGGTGGTCTTTTGAGAAAGACACTGCAATATGGTGTGATACATAAACTTGTGCTTAGGATATAAGTAGGCTTTGTACAAGGTTCTGTTCTTCAAGTCTCCCTAATAATCACACAGAACAAAAGCAGTATGAATAAGTTTGAGAGGAACAGTGGTGGGTGCATAAGTGTCACCCAGATTTAGGGCAAGACTTAGTTTAAAGGGGGTGATGGAAACCTGTTGACCAGCAACCATAGAAATGATTCTTTCAACAGAGTTGTTCTTAGACGCCAAAGCAGAGTTCGCCCAAAACTAATTTAGGACAAAATCAGAAATAGGAGGATCGAGAATAAGAGCAGTTCGAACAAAGGAGTTTACTAGAATGTCGATGACCTCATCATAGTGTGGGTATTCTGAAGACTTGGTGAGGTAGGCTACAAGGTTGTGAACCAGCTTGAGTTTCAAAGATTCAGACGCCATGGATGTAGCAAAGGCCGAAGAACAATTTCAAGAGCAGAACACGATTACAAATCTTGCCTTAATTTCGGAGAGATAAATAAGGAGAAATATAACCGTTGTAAATGTGTGCGGTTGCATTAGGAGAAACCGCCACTACTTATAACAAATTTAAAAGCTTTACCTTAGGGTTTTTACCCATTGGACAAAACTGTAAACATAAGAGAGAGAAAGACAAAATACAAACTAGTACTTTCATGCAAACCCTGATGTACGGACAATGTTTTGTCTTGGAATGAAGTTTGTTCCGATGCCGTTACCACAATCATCATGAGCATAAAACTCAGACAAGATCAATATAAATGCATCGAGCCAGACGCAGCTGTCCTTCGCCATAAGCAGCATTTTCAGTTTGAGTTGAAGAAAGATGAACTTCATGACCACAAGTGTGATCATGAAGTTTCTGAGAAAATTTGGTTAAGAACTGATAAATAAAACTACGGAAGAGATGAAAAACTGATATAAATAAGGGGAAGATGATCAGTAGTTAATGAGAAAATGGGAAAGATATTGTAGCCGTAAAAACAATTAATGAGTGTCAAATCTATTAATTGTAGGGTGTCAAGTCTTCAGAGTAATTAGTTAGAGTTAAATCGGGGCGTAGTTATCCAGAATTAATAACCACGGAGTGAAAAATACTTTAACCACGGTAGGGTTTTAACCGCGAATTAGTTACCGCGGGCACAACCACGGATGTGGTATAACCACAGGATGTTTAAAATGTAACAATGGATGTATTATAACCACGGAAAAATATAAAGCAGTGGTTAACAAAAGTATAACCACCGAAGTCTATCCGTGGTTAGGTACAACCTATGATAAAAAGAACCACGGTAGTTTCATCAGTGGTTTTCCCCTTTGTCCGTTGATAGAATAACTAGAGAAATATACTTTTATATAATGTTTCAAGGTTTAAGAATTATATTCTTAACCATAATTATTGATTAACTCATATTTATCATGCCTAATTTGGAAACAAATTTTGAGAAGGTTGATGAGTCCAAAGGCTTGGTAAATATGTCTGCTACATGGTCACTTATGATGCGAGGGGTTTGGTATTGATTCAAAAATGCTTAAATGGATGTTTTTATGCGATTCGATATGATTATTTATTCGAAATAGAAGCTACCTTGTGTTCTTGTGTTGTAACATCAGTGCCGGAACAGTGATCGCAACAGTAAACACGATCAGTAATTCAGGTACACATTACGAGAAACTATGTTTATACTATTAATGCAAATGGATTAACATGAAACTATTAAACGATTGTCTGAACCTGACTAAAATCTTAGGATTTAACAGTCAAAAAACATGTTAGACAACACAGCGTTGCAACAGAAATACTTGATGTGATATGCTTTGGTGTAAACGTATGTGAGGTTAAACAAAACTAAACTATAACAGTTGTTGTTGCGGAATGCTAAACCGATGAGTTATTCGTATAGGCGACGATCTGTACGAATGATTCTGATAGTTTAACGTTCTGAAATAATAACTTAACAGTAGAAAACAAGAATCAGAAAGCAAAACCATCGTCGTGTTCGTTCGAATGACGATTCGAACGAATACGCGCGATGGTGACGCGTTCTGACGAAACGAAAACGAAAACGATGAAAGATACGAACGATCATAAATTCAAAGAAATAAGATATTCTTATTTTACAATTTTGAAACTCATCATAAAATAAATTAAATTAAACTATTTTAACAAATCGCGAACGAATTAACCGAACGCGTAAAAAAAATATATTAAATCCGATAAATAAATTATCATAACGATATTTAAAATAATTTCTAAAAATATATTTGTATATTAAATAGCCTAAAATAATCTTTTTATTTAAAACCTACGAAAAACGCACGTTACGTTCCGGAAACGTAACGAAAACTCGAACCGAGCAACGAAAACGAACCCGAACACCCTCGGGGGTATAAATACATTGAAACACTCATCTTTTACATTGAACACCTCTCCTTTCTCTCTCTTAACCCTAAATCCCGGTTTCAAGCTTTTTCCACCATTTTTGAAGCTTAAAACCTTCATAACTTGGTCAATACTCCATCAAATCGTCTCATTTTTGAACCCACACGAAGCTCTCATCATCCTCTACACGAAAGTACAAGGGATCGGAGCTTTAATCCACTGGAAACGAGGTAAAAATGAGCTTGAACCTTGCGAAAATTAGGGTTTTCGAACCCTTTTGTCATACCACCATCTAAAACCGGTTATGGGTTCTTCTACATGAAACTCACGACCACAAGAACCAGCCCAGCCTACACCACCTTCGAGAACACCTTGAGTTTTGACCGAGACACCCACGTCTCAAACCCTAGCTGGTTGGTGCCTACAGTGGCCGAATGGCCAAGAGTCGAATGGCCTTAGGCCGAAAGGCCTTGGCCGAAGGTCTTCATTCACCGGTCGCCACCCCCCCCCCCCTTCGCCACTCCCATTCGCCCGAACCATCACCCCCTTTCGACAGCTTACATTCGCCGAACCAGCACCTCATGAGACAGCTCACATTCGCCAGCCACCACATTCGGCCAGCCATACGCCGAACCACCACCCTCCTTCGCTGCCTCTCATTCGTGGGAGCCTTCTCATTCGGCCATACCCGCTATTTCGGTCACCAGTAGCTGGGCAACAGCCCTCCAACCACCACCATTCAGCCGAGCCACAACCACCTACGGCAAATCAATGATTCCCATTCGTTGGGCCTGGTCACCCCATCTGGATCACACAATCAGGCCCAGCAGCACTATTTCGGCCCAATAGACCCATCTGGCCCAGTAAGCCTCCCTTCGGCCCAACAGTTGGTCCAACAATCAACCATCGGCCCAACATCTTGAACTAAAACCATATGGATCCCTTTGGCTCAAAACCTTTATGCTAGCCATCTCTTAGTTGGCCCAATCTAATGCCTGATCCACATCCTACTCGGTCCACAGAAATTATACTTGGCCCAATAGCTTTATGAGATAAGCCCATTGAGAATCGTTTGGTCCAAAAACAACTAGCCGACCCAAACATGATAATCGACCCACACATATTTTAAATGACCCATTAGTCGTTATTCGGCCCAGTTGGGTTCCATGTGGCCCTAATGATACTTGGCCCAACATAAAACCAACAGCCCCAAGGGCTACTCTTTGGCCCACACACATAACTTTTAGGCCCAATGACACAATAACGAGTCCAATGGGTTATCCGGCCCAACAACTTACAACAAATGATGAAACTAAATGTTAAATTATGTTTAGGGTGTTGTGAAAGTGGTGATAAAAAGTTATGAAGAGACATGATAATACTTAGAGTTAGAGTTGAAGGTTTTGACTTTTAAATAAAACTCTAAGTTGGGAAAATTACTAAACCACAAAAAGGGAATCAATTTTATCTCATATAATATGACAAAATGGGCCGGATACCAAACAAAATTCGTAAGTGTTAGTCAACTTTAGGACTAACACCTACACGCACAATAAATTCTTACAAACTTATACTTATAAACTACAAATGCTATGAAATCAATACAGGAGCTTGTACATCATAACCAAAAGCAACAAAAGAGCGCGTGCATACTTATTCTACTTAGTCAAACACTACGGACATAAGGTGAGTTCATTGTCCCTTTTCAACTATTTTGAGTTTTAAACCGGGACTGAGAAGCATGTTATACATTTTAAAACAAATGTTTTAAATTTAACAAAATGCTTTTATACGATTTGTATATCGAAATTATGCCAAGTGCTAAAGGCATAAGTTCACTATTCAAACTAATGCTATTTGATTATGCCAAGTGCTAAAGGCATAAGTTCACTATTCAAACTAATGCTATTTGATTATGCCAAGTGCTAAAGGCATAAGCTACTTGCTAATACTAAAGCTATGTGTTAATACCAAGTGCTAAGGGTATTTATTATCTGATGATGCTATTGTGGATGCTAATGCTATGAGGTTATGCTACAAACTAATACTTTGAGCTATGCTAAATACTAATGCTAAGGGTTAAACTAAATGCTAATGCTAATGCTACTGGTTTATGCTACAAACTAATGATACGGGTTATGCTTAATGTTAATGCTATGGGATTATGCTATATGTTAATGCTATGGGTTATGCTAGATACTAATGTTAACACTAAATGCTATTGATGCTATGTTTCTATGAGGATGCTAAATACATACATACATATTGAATACTTGAAGCTATGGATACTATAAACTCTTGAATGCTATGTGATTGCCATGCTAAGACAACGGTCTGGCCTCTCAGTGCTTGCCTTACCCGTTGTAAAGCTAGTACTTGTGCACAAGTTACGTAAATGCTGGAAACTTTGAATGCTATAAACTATTGGCTATGGAAGAACAATAGTTGGTCTCTCAGTGCTTGCCTTCATGTGTTCTTCCTAGTCGGGACTTGAAGAACAATAGTTGGCCTCTCAGTGCTTGCCTTCATGTGTTCTTCACAGTCGGGACTAGAAGGCATCTACTATGGTCTCTCAGTGCTTGCCATAGGGTGTCCTTCAAGGTCTTAAACGAGGAAACGGACTGATGGCCTCTCAGTGCTTGCCATGCAGTGTTTCCCAAAACTATTTACACACGTGAACAGTAACTAGGAAGATATTGGTGATCCTTAGTTGAGTTTGTGTCATCATGGGAATCCTCTATCTCCCCCTATGTTGCTAATTTCACATAGAATTGGTATGGATTGATACTGGATTCCTTCGGGCATTCAGTTGTCCATTCTGGTGACTCTCAAGCTGAACTCACGGATGCTATGGGTAAACTTACAGACAAAATGCTTAAACTATGATGGGGAAATGAGATTGAAGGGTAGGTAAAAGGCTTAATTATTATTAACAACAGTGTCATATCCGTATTGGTATGTGGTGGGATGGCGTCTGGGTGGGTTGTAGGCTCGACCCAGGGGTATGCCCTATATATAAGCATACCGATTTGGATATTACATGTGGAGTTAATAAGATTAAGGTTTTACCGAAATGAGTTTTGTTAAAGCTACTTAAACTTATAAACTACATGAACTCACCAACCATTGTGTTGACCTTGTTTTCTTACATGCTTTCTCAGGTGATGCACAGGTATAATATAAGGCTCAGGATTGCATGCTAGGCAGCCCAACTAGAGGACCTAGCAGACTTTTGAAAGCACATCCTTTGTAGTTAATACGAATATCTTTTGATATCTTGTACAGATACAAGATAGAAACCTTTGATTCTTTTGGATAGGTTTACTTAGTTAAATTATCAAACATTGATATTGTAATTTAAATTTGTAATCCTAGTTTAATGTTGATTGTGCTTTAGATATTCTTAACATTGATGCTATGTAAACAATCTGATCAACACGATTATCACTCACGATATCACGCCCCGGGAACCTTCCGCCCGATGGGGACATCCGATCCTACCCCGCCGGCCCGGGGTGTGACATGTGTGTTTGTAGGTTGAAGGAGGCAAGAAAGTGTTTATAGATGGAAAACGAATAAGGGGAGCAAGGACGAGCACATTCGAAGATGCGAATGTGCAAAGTATAAGTCGGGAACTTTGAAGAAGCATATATTAATCTAGGGGAAGAGTTACAGGACCCATAATTGTAGGATCAGATGTTCTCAATTGATTCAATAATAGAGTATAGCAGCGGAATTCAAAGTTGAATTAGCACAATCATAGCAAGAACAAAGTTCAATCAAACAGTAAACGAATAAGTTTGTTATAGAGAGAGAGTTTCTGCAAAAGGAATATTTCATTCAATTCACTAACTTCGTTTTTTTACAAAATTGTCAACTGCCCTTATATAAAGACAGTGACGTCTGATGATGTCACATGATGTTGACACCTAACAGACAAAACAAAACAACTGAAATAACTAAACTATTGAGAATGTCTACAACATCTGAAGACATTCTCTTACAACTACTGAAGTAATAAAACTACTGAAGTAATAAACTAAAACATCTGATGAGTAAACTACTCATCAGACTTTTACAAGAACTGAAAGAAAACTACTGAAGACTAAACTACACACTACAACATCTGATGACTTACACTTCAGCTGTTGTATATCACTTCAGATCTTGTATCTTCTGTACATTGAATGTCAGCCGTTGTGTTCTTCTTCAGTTGTTATAAGTGCTGTGAGACTTAGAGATTTTTCTGATCAGGCTCATTGGTTCTTTTAGTCCAACAAACTCCCCCTGAAGCAATGCAGCCAAAAACCTCTAATTTATTTATGGTCTCACTTATTTACTCCCAGGCTGAAAGATAAGTCTTTTTCTTTGAGATCAGTATCAAAATGACCAGTTAAAGTGTATGCCTGATAATCAACAGCTTAAAAAAAATCTAACAAGCAAAATATGAGAGGGAACTCCATTGGGGAAATGGACTATGAGCATTAACCCCTCTCATTAAAGCTATTGATCATATACTAACCTGAAGGACTCCCTGACATATGCCTCAAGCAGTATTACCTTCTCTTCTGGAGTCAGCCTCTCAGGTTCACCTTCAAAGAAAGACTCAGGTCCATAATACTCAGACAAGTACCTGGCCGTTGTCCCATCATGTAGCTCTACTCTAGTTATATCTCTGTAAACAAATTCATCTGGATGTTTCCCTTCCAGAAATAGAGAAAGCTCATTTTGCTTAACATTTTCAAGTTTCCTGTACACCAATCCTTTCTTGATCATTTTGTTTTCTATGAACTTTGGAGCTTTTGAACCAGAGTTGTACATACTCTTGAAGTCACTGATTATCTCCCAAGGATCAAGTACAGACCCTAGCATAATATCAGCACTTAATACCCTTCTGATTCTTCTGGCATAAACTGCTGGAGCCTCTCTCTTGTGAATCCTATGAATGATTCTTGGATCAGGCCACATCCTAATCTGTTCCTTCCTATACTGGTATGTGAACCTTAGAGCATACAACCTTTGAGCTTCTTTCTTCATTGCAATAATGGTTGATGTCTGAGGATAATCCTTGTCAACTATCTTTAGGATTTGCTCATCATGCTTCCTTTGGTTCTCTTCTTCTTCAAGCTTCACTTTTACTGCCAACATACTAGACTCTGGTGTGATCTTTGGATGTTGACCAACAACCAGTGGCTTCTCAGGCACATAGTTGGCAAGAAGACTTACTTTCTTCTTTTGAATGGTCAGATCTAACCCAGTTGTTGCTGAATCAGGCTTTTGAACATTTGTTTTAATGACTGTAGAGATAGGCATCCTGTCTTCCTCATCTGAATCTTCCTCTTCTTCTTGAATTCTCAGTTGCCTTCTTTTCTTTAGAGGAGCCCTTACCTCAACACTTTCAGAAGATTTCTCAACCTCAACCCTCTGAGTTTGAACTTCTTGTTCTTGCATCTCCTCTTGTTCAGTTTCTTGTACATCAGAGGTTGTAACTTGTTCAGTACTTACTTTCTCAAAACTTACTTCAACTTCTTTATCAGCCTTTTCCACACTTTCTACATTTTCTTGCTCAACCTCCTCCTCAGCTCTGTTGGCAACCTCAGCAGTTTTATTCTTCTTCTGTCTCTTGTATGTCACTTGAATGACAGGAGACCTTTCAGAAGCAATATCTTCATTGTCAGACCTTTGCCTTTTGGAAGCTGAAGTTGTGACTGACTCTGTTCCTAACTCCCCCTTTTTG
This sequence comes from Mikania micrantha, assembly GCA_009363875.1. Classification (NCBI taxonomy): domain Eukaryota; kingdom Viridiplantae; phylum Streptophyta; class Magnoliopsida; order Asterales; family Asteraceae; genus Mikania; species Mikania micrantha. Next base: position 40,693,874 of record CM018692.1, read on the forward strand.
GCTGCAGAGGAAGAAGGAGTATGAAGAGTTGTAAGTCTGGCAGTCACAGCATCATCTACCATCTGCTGAATTTGAGATTTGGAAGGTAGCCTCTCATCAAGGGCTTGGGCAATGATGGTTTTCAGTAAAGGAGTGATGAGAGGGATGACATTTAGAAGGGCAGCAGCTAATGCCTCTGGGGGCTAGAACCCAAAGGATTAGTGCCTGAGGCAATGGCTGGTGGTTTGTCAAATTGTGAAGTAGTGGTGGAAGTGTTTGGGTGACCTTCAGGATGAGAAGGTGCCATCTGTGGGGTAATTGGGAAAGATGGACTTTTGTCCTTGGACATTTTGGTGAGTAGCTCGTTGAGTCTACATACCTCAGCCTCAAGGATTTGATTCTGCTTTAGAACCTCAGCAAGTGTTCTTTGGTCATCAGTAGCCTTAGCTAAATCATCTGACCTCCTGAGAATATCAGGATCTACCTGAGTTGAGTGTGGCTCAACATGATCAGGTGCCCCTTTTTCTTGGTTCTGGGGACTTCCAACCTCAGGGGTAACCCCTTCATCAGTTGTTGCCTCTGACAAGGTCTTAGCAATGGTACCACTATCAATCACTCCAAATGATGGAGGTGATGAAGTAGCAGCCTTGTCAGATATCAGAATCTCTCTTTCCACACTAGGAGATCTGATGTGGTAGTCATAATCCTGTGGGTTATCAGAGACACTTTGATCCTCCCCCTCAATGTTGGAGCTAATCCCAGTAGTGATAGGTGTCTGGGAGGGGATAGGAGTGTTCAACTGATCCAGGATGTTTTCAATAACAAAAGTTGGACTATTTGGGGTGGTTTCCATAGGAATTGGCTTTGAAAGAGAGTGCACCCGGGGAGATTGGTGCTGTTCAATAGAAACCTTTTCAAATGAAAGAGGTTCTAGAGATGTGTCTGCCCCTACAATGGTTGCTCCAGGATCCTGTTGAGAGGAAACCTGGGCGGTTTGAGCTAGTAGAGTCTGATGGACCACTGGTTGACTACTCCCAGTGGCCATGTCATGCCTTGGTGAGGCATGGGCAGACTCAGGGGACTCATTTCCCTGAGCAGCCTTTTTGGGCTTTGTGGATTTGGGTTTGGTGGGGACCTTAGATTTTGATTTGGAAGAGGAAGCTGTGGGTTCCCTATGCTTGGGTTTTAGCTTTCGGGCAGCCTCTTTTAGAGTAAGGTTAGAGTTGTGTCGGGAATATACTTCCAACAAAACTGCTGGAGCAGAGATCCCCTGACCAACAAGGCCATTTTGCTGAAGCTGTTTCTCTATGATGGCCATGATAAAACGTGGATAGAGTAGCCATCTAGAAGAAACAGGCTTAGCAGCATGTTCAGTTAATTCAGAAAACAGGATTTGAGAAAAATTTAATTTTTGAGATTCAAGGATTGAATACAATACCTGTTGCCACCTGGAAGACATTTGGTCCCATGAAGAAGACTTCGGAGCCAAGCATATGTTGATCATATGAAATATCAGGCGCTCTGGGTCATTGAAGTGCTTCTTGAAAAGTGTTGAGTCACTCAAGTCACCCTGGTATTCATGACTTGTAAAACAGAGGTCAGTTGCGCTCTTAGGAAATTGGGTGACCAGATTAGCATCATCAAGCTGAAGAACCTCCCTCAGTTCAGCTGGGCTTATGTGCACGTTATGACCATTGACAGTGGATCGAAGAGAGATTACTCCTGTGCCAACATTGATCAGTTCCACATTCATCCAGAATTGATGAATAGAGTCGACATATAGTGTTGGATTGATGAGAAAAGCAGTTTTGAATTGAGAAGCATTCATCAAATCCACAGCTTCATCAAACTTTGACCAGAAGGAGGATTTGGTCAGATAGGCAATGGAGTTATGACGCGGTTTCAAGGTTATGGACGCCATGGATGCAAAGACTGGAGAGGAAAAATAGGTTTTTGAAAAAGATGGAAAGTTCTGAGAAAGTGATAATGAAACAACTGAAGAAGGTTGAGTTAAATAGAGAAAACAACTGAAGTTAAAACAACTGAAGAGTAAAATTACTCATCAGGTGTTGTCGACAGTTTTGTTCAGCAGTTGTTTTCATCAGTTGTTCATCAGACTTAGTGGAAATTTTGTTCATCAGAACTTGTGAACAATGTGTTCATCAGAACTTGTAAACAATTTGTTCATCAGAACTTGTAAACAATTTGTTCATCAGAACTTGTAAACAATTTGTTCATCAGAACTTGTAAACAATGTTTGACCTTCAGTACTTAGTGAATCAATACTCATCAGTACTTGTAACTTAGAGTATTAGAAAAGGTCATATCTTTCCTTGAATCAGTACTTTTGATATGTATCAGTATTTACTGAAAATATCAAAAAGTTTCAAGGTAAAAAAAAATTTTATTTGAAAAGAAAAATTGAACATATTTTTGGGTTTTTGAAAGGAAATTAAAATTTATTTGATGAAAAACCAACCTATTCAAGTTGCAGCATACCAAGCCTTAGAACTAAATTTTGAAAAGTTGAGGTGTCTAAAGGCTTAGTAAAGATGTCTGCAAGCTCATCAGCACTAGGAACAAACTTTGGATCAATCAGACCCTTTTCATAACAGTCTCTTATAAAATGATGTCTGATTTCAATGTGTTTAGTCCTAGAGTGCTGAACTGGATTCTTGACAATACAAAGAGCTGAAGCACTATCCATTAACAATGGTGTCTTCAGTTCTTTGATGCCATAATCCAAGAGTTGAGACTGAAGCCAGAGAATTTGTGAAGTACAACTTGCAGCAGCAATGTACTCGGCTTCAGCAGTGGAAGTGGCTACAGATGTTTGTTTCTTACTTTGCCAAGAAACCAGACAATTTCCGAGAAATTGACACCCACCAGAAGTAGATTTTCTTGATAGTTTGCATCCCGCATAGTCACTATCAGAAAAAGCAACTAGCTTGCAGGAATGTCCAGTGGAGTACCATATTCCCAGAGATTGAGTACCCTGTAAGTATCTGAAAATTCTTTTCACAGCAATCAGATGAGATTCTTTAGGTGCAGCCTGAAATCTAGCACAGACACATGTGGCAAACATAATGTCTGGCCTTGATGCAGTTAGATACATCAAAGAGCCAATCATACATCTATAAAGAGTTTCATCCACTGAAGTACCTTTCAGATCAGCATCAAGTTGTGTGGTGCTGCTCATGGGGTTAGAACATGGTTTACAGTTTTGCAAATCAAATTTCTTTAACAGCTCTTTTGTGTATTTTGATTGGTGAATGAAAATTCCATCAGGTTTTTGTTTAATTTGAAGACCCAAGAAAAACTGTAGTTCCCCCATGGCACTCATTTCAAAATTTTTGGTCATAAGCTCAGTAAAAGCATCACACAACTTTAGATCAGATGAAGCAAATATAATGTCTTCAACATAAATTTGAACAAGTAGCTTATGCTGTCCTACATTCTTTATGAATAAAGTTTTATCAATGGAGCCTCTAGTGAAATTATTTTTGAGAAGAAAAGTGGACAAAGTGTCATACCAGGCTCTAGGTGCTTGTTTCAGCCCATAAAGAGCTTTATCAAGCTTGTACACCCAATCAGGATGTTTATTGTCCTCAAATCCTGGAGGTTGACACACATACACTTCCTCTTTTATTTTACCATATAAGAAAGCACTTTTGACATCCATTTGAAAAACTTTAAGTTTATGTAAGGCAGCATATGCTAAGAACAACCTAATTGCTTCTAGTCTGGCTACAGGGGCAAAAGTTTCATCATAATCAATACCTTCTTCCTGAGAAAACCCCTGTACAACCAGTCTAGCTTTGTTTTAATGATTTGACCATTTTCATCTGTTTTATTCCTAAACACCTATTTTGTGCCTATTGCACACTTACCTGGAGGTAGAGAAACCAGCTCCCAAACTTGTTGCTTCTTGAACTGCAACAACTCCAACTGCATTGCCTCCACCCAGCCAATGTCTCTAAGTGCTATGTGATAGTTCTTTGGCTCTTGTTGACTGACAAATAGAGCATAAAGACAAAAGTTGGATAATTGACTTCTTGTGGAAACACCAGCAGAAATATCACCAAGAACTTGAGATAATGGATGATCCTTCAGTTCTTGATATGGAATAAGATCAGTGCAAGTGTTTGCTGGAGGAACAGATGCTGCAGTTGAAGAAGATTCAGGAAATACAGCAGCAGGAATTTCAAAGGATTTAGAAGATGCCAGAATTTCATCAGCATTTGTATTGAGCTGAACAGCTGGAGCAGGAGGACTATCTGATTTTGCAGATGTAGGCAGATTATCACTGAATCTGAACAAATGAGTACTTTCATCTTCATCATCTGGAATTCCTTGTGTGGTTTCTGTAGAAGCTTTTGGTGGATCTGCTGTAAGTACCTCATGTGCTTCACCATTAGGCTCAACTGGAAATTCATGTTGCAAGATGTTAAGATCAAACATCTCAGCAGGATTTTGAGGAATGGAATCTTTGGGACATTCATTGAATTTAATATGAAGAGTTTCTTCAACAATCTTTGTTCTACAATTGAACACTCTATAAGCCTTGCAAGTTGAAGAGTAGCCAACAAAATATCCTGCATCAACTTTTGAATCAAACTTTGTGAGTTGATCTTTGGTGTTAAGGATATAACATGGACACCCAAAAGCTCTGAAGAAGGAAATCAAAGGAGTCAAATTATGAAGCAGTTCTTAAGGAGTTTTCAACCATCTTTGATTTACTAGAACCCGGTTTTGCACATAGCAAGCTGTGTTAACAGCTTCTGCCCAGAAGGTTAGTGGTAAACCAGAATCTGCAAGCATTGTTCTGGCAGCTTCAATCAAAGTCCTATTTTTCCTTTCTACAACTCCATTTTGTTCAGGATATCTGGGAATACTGTACTGCCTCTGAATTCCCTTTGACAGATAAAATTCATCCAAAATGTGATTTCTAAATTCTGTGCCATTATCACTCCTTACACACTTGACAGGAATAGAATATTGCTTTTCAGCATATAACACAAAGTTTATAATAGCCTTGGCAACCTCACCTTTTGAGTGTAAGAAGAAAGTCCAGACAAACTTTGAATAGTCATCAACAATAACTAGACAATACTTCTTCTTTGCCATAGACATTATCTGCACTGGACCAAACAAATCCATGTGCAGTAGTTGCAGGCAACCAGTGGATTTGGAATCTCCAATTGGAGGAAAAGAGACTTTGTGTTGCTTTCCTTTCAAGCAGGCAGTACAATTCTCATCACAGCTAAAATCCTTTAAAGGAAGACCTCTAACCAAACCATGTTTCACCAATTGATTCATGTTTTTGATGTTCACATGACCTAATCTTCTATGCCACAGATTTGATTCCTTGAAAGAGGCCTTAGAGAATAAACAAGGATGACCCTTGACAGAGATTTTCTTAGATAAATCAAAGGCATATACCTTTCCCACTCTGTTAGCCTTAAGAAGTGTATACTCATCTAAAACTTTGCCAATCAAAGGCATCACATCAGAAGATAAAATCCTACAATCTTGCTTAGTGAAAAGAGAAACATGACCCTTATCACACATTTGACTAACACTCAGAAGATTGTACTTAAGATTTTCAACATGATTCACATCATCAAACCTAATCTCACCATTTGTTACCACACCTTTACCTATAATGTAACCCTTAGCATCATTTCCAAAGGACACAAATCCTTTCCTTCCAGTGAAATAATTATGAAGGAGAGATCTGCTCCCAGTCATATGCATGGATCCTCCACTATCAACATACCAGATGCTATTTTGGCATGCTGAAGGACCCTGCATACAACAACACACTCAGTTAGACTTTTGGACCCAAACCATTTTGGTTTTGGGTCTGTTAACACATGATGAAACAGAAGTAACATTGTCAGTTGAAGCAACACTTGAAGCATTCTTATCAGAAGATTTAACCTTGACTTTAGATTTTTGTTTCTTCTTCTGAAATGAGACAACAGATGCCTCTGCTAAATTAACTCTTCCTAGCAATTGTTGCGTCATTAACATCAGTTGATTATGATTTTGTGTCAAGATTTTGATTTCATTAGACACATTCTGACCTGACTTTGGATTTTTGGGTTTTAACACCTTAGTTTCTTTAACTGATGAAGAATTTTTCAAGTGTTGTTTCTTTGAATCTGGAACAACCCCTTTACCTTTCTTGGAGTTACTTGATTCATTTCCTTGTGAGATTTTTCCAGATTTTGAAACTACTGATGATTCTGGTACAAACTTGGAACTAAATTTAGTTTTCATTTTGAGTATGTTTTTGTTTTTATGCTTTATTTTGTTGAATTTAGAACCTTTTCTGTACCAGCATTCATCAGTGGAATGATTAAACAGCCTACAAATTTCACAAGGCATCCTCTTTTGCTTTCCCTTGTGATTATCTACAAGTACTGATGACTTAGATACTGAGTTTTTGTTCCTCAGTACATTTGGAACATCAGTATTTGTAGACAAATTGACAACAGCTGATGTGTTGACAACCTCTGAAGAGTTATTCTTCAGCACTTGTCTATCAACACTTTTCCACTTATCAGTAGTTGTACTATCAGCTTTTTCTACAACTACTGATGAGTGATTCTGACTTATCAGAAACCGTGCATCTTTCTCTCCAGTGCCATGCCCATCTGACTTAACCAATTTTAAATTTAAGTCATTTGAAACATTTTCATCAGGATCAATTTCAATTAAAACACTATCCTGACATGTTTCATCCTGGATAACATTTGTACATCCAAGAGAATAAGAATAAGTTTCAATATCCAGAGTTTCAGACTCAGATTTGCATGCACTTGAATCACTTTCAAATAATTCTTCAGCATCAGACTTTTCTGAAGATTTGGTGGATTGGTATACACTGTCCCCTTCAGACTCACAGTTAAGATTTTTTGGTGTATAATCAGTTGGAGGAGCAGTGTGATTGTATCCAATACCAAACTTCACATTTGATGTTGTTTGCTTGTTTAACAGCAACTCAAACCCCTTGCAAGATTCAACCCATTTTGCACATTCTACTTGGGTTGCTGCAAGCGTTTGTTTCAAATCATTATGCTTTACAAGCATGACTTCCACCCTAGCCTTTTCATCAGACAATTGACACTTGAGTTTATAAATTTCAGACTCTTTTTCATTCAAAACTTTCTCAAACTCAGTTTTATTCTTAGTCATGACCCTTTCTAAATCCAACTTCTCATTGATTAACTCAACATTGATTTCTCTAATGGAAGCAAATGCTGAAACACAAGACTCTGAACACAACTTAGCTTTGGATTCAGATGATACATGTGATGTTGAAGAAGTTGAACTTGAGGTGTCAGTTGACTCAATAGCCATCAATGCAAGATTCCCAAAAGGATTGTCTCCACCATGTGGACCATTTTCAGAGTAAGGCTGCATGTTGAAGTCAGATAAGTCATCAGGTAGGCTACTCCAATCAACTACTCCAGGAGTAAAGAAACTCTGATGCTGTTGTTGTTGAGACTGTTGATTGGTTTGAGATTTGCTGGGATCAGGAAGAGCAGGTGATTGTGAAGGAATTAATGCTAGAGTGTGTGTAGGTTGAGGCATGTAAAAACAAGGATATGGATATGGCATAGGATTTTGTGGAACAAAGTGAGCTGGATAGAATTGTTGTTGACTAGTACCAGAAGATTGTGGTCCTTTGCTTGATGTGTTGTTGCTTGGAAAAGTCACAAAAGGTGCAGCAGAGTTAGAACCAGTAGATTTGCACTCCCTAGCAAAGTGACCAAGTCTGTGACACTTATGGCACCTCAGCTTCCCTTTGTCAAATCCAACTTTGGTTTTGCCAGATAATCCAGGGAACTTTCTTCCTGTTCGTTTATAGAACTTTTGTGATCTGATGTTGATTAATGCCATTTGACTCAAAATGTCCATCTCCTCTAGATCATCATCCGGATTGCATGCTAGGCAGCCCAACTAGAGGACCTAGCAGACTTTTGAAAGCACATCCTTTGTAGTTAATACGAATATCTTTTGATATCTTGTACAGATACAAGATTGAAACCTTTGATTCTTTTGGATAGGTTTACTTAGTTAAATTATCAAACATTGATATTGTAATTTAAATTTGTAATCCTAGTTTAATGTTGATTGTGCTTTAGATATTCTTAACATTGATGCTATGTAAACAATCTGATCAACACGATTATCACTCACGATATCACGCCCCGGGAACCTTCCGCCCGATGGGGACATCCGATCCTACCCCGCCGGCCCGGGGTGTGACATGTGTGTTTGTAGGTTGAAGGAGGCAAGAAAGTGTTTATAGATGGAAAACGAATAACGGGGAGCAAGGACGAGCACATTCGAAGATGCGAATGTGCAAAGTATAAGTCGGGAACTTTGAAGAAGCATATATTAATCTAGGGGAAGAGTTACAGGACCCATAATTGTAGGATCAGATGTTCTCAATTGATTCAATAATAGAGTATAGCAGCGGAATTCAAAGTTGAATTAGCACAATCATAGCAAGAACAAAGTTCAATCAAACAGTAAACGAATAAGTTTGTTATAGAGAGAGAGTTTCTGCAAAAGGAATATTTCATTCAATTCACTAACTTCGTTTTTTTACAAAATTGTCAACTGCCCTTATATAAAGACAGTGACGTCTGATGATGTCACATGATGTTGACACCTAACAGACAAAACAAAACAACTGAAATAACTAAACTACTGAGAATGTCTACAACATCTGAAGACATTCTCTTACAACTACTGAAGTAATAAAACTACTGAAGTAATAAACTAAAACATCTGATGAGTAAACTACTCATCAGACTTTTACAAGAACTGAAAGAAAACTACTGAAGACTAAACTACACACTACAACATCTGATGACTTACACTTCAGCTGTTGTATATCACTTCAGATCTTGTATCTTCTGTACATTGAATGTCAGCCGTTGTGTTCTTCTTCAGTTGTTATAAGTGCTGTGAGACTTAGAGATTTTTCTGATCAGGCTCATTGGTTCTTTTAGTCCAACAATAATATATGAAAATCGTGTTTCTCGACGAGACGGAGCTGAAAATATGAACTGATCAGCCGTAACTTAAGCCTAGGGGGCGTAACTTACGGCGAGGTGTTGTCCCGTAACTGGAAACCGTAAGACAAAGCTTTCAAGGCGTAAGATGTAGTTTTAATACGCAAGTAGGCGTAACTTACGCCTGATGGGGCGTAAGTTACGCCGGGTGCTTCCGAAAAACACCTAACTATCGTTTTTTGGGGTATTTAAGGTCCGAATCAACCCTAGTCGCATATTATCACTTTGGGGGCGAACTCTTGGACGATTTTGGAGCATTTTGGACCATTCTAAAGCCCAAATCATCAATCCAAAGAGGGAATTGAAGATCTAATCATGCAATTCATCAAGAACTTTGAAGATTCAACCTCCGGAATGTCCGGCTAATCCGTTTGTGGTCATCTCCGGGTGAATGGTTATGTTTGATAACTAGGTTTTATTTTCATTTGTTAAACATTGTTATTGGATTTGTTTTCATAGATTTACAAGTTCAATATTGCTTGATTGTGAGACGATAAATAATTTTCGGTTTATTTTACAATTTTTAATTCAATCTCATTGCTTGCTTTCATCTATTGTCAAGTTTAATGTTATTGGTTTTTAAAGTATTCTAGAAATCCTACATTTTTTGAACAAGTAATTATCTGAGCAACAACATCGGTCTAGTTATCGGTTGTCAACAAAGTTATTAACTTGGTTCCAAATCATAATTGTTTAATAATCTAAGCATGAATCATGTCTATGTGATTTTCAATTAACAAGTATACAAGACCTAGTTATTTTACTTACTTGAAATCCGGAGTGATCACCTTTTCAATTATGGTTTACAAATCTTCTAATTAAGTGTTTTACGTTTTATAAGTTTGTTTTGTTTGCAACCCAAAACCCAACAATTCAAAGTTTATTTTTTCATTGCAATTAGTTAAGTGACTTGTGCTGAAAGTGATTTCCACTTGACTTCTCGTGGATCGATACCCGAATTCCCTAGCTAAATTGGGTCATAGGACTTGAGTAAAAACTTTTATTTTTGGTAGGTACTTCGACATCGGTGAAATTTTGGCGCCGTTGCCTGGGAGTCGTGCGGAAATTACTTTCAATTTCACTTTCTTTTGTTTCATTTTTCAGATTTACACGGCTTGTGTTAGTGTGCAGGTAATTACAGGTTTTCATGCATACTAGATATTCTGGGAGATCTTCACCACTGAATTTCGATCCAAAAATTGAACGCACCGCTCATAGGAATCGAGTACTCCATCGGACAGAGCTTGCATCTCCAAGCATTCAACAACAACAACTGACAATGAAGTTTCCACCTGAACCACCAAGGTTTGAGGATTTTGAGAATCCGCAAGGTAACCCAAATCCTCTTCCACCACCACCTGCTCAACCCCAATTTTAGCATATACCGCCCCTAACCATCCTCCTAATGATGACCACCATACCAACACCACCGACGCAAGACATACTTTTGGAGGATGGAGTCATAATGGTATGATAGGGAGTAATGAGAATAACATCCAGAATTGGGATGATGATTTGAATGGTGGTGATTACAACCTACAGAATGTAAATGCTGCTTATGATGACCCTTACGGGTATCCACCACCACAACCAAAAATGCAAAACCCTTACCCACCAAATCCACAACCATTAAATCAAGGGGGTTATGCCTTCCACCATCAACAACCACCATACGGTTATTCGGTACAACAAGGTTTCAACAGGCCACCCAAGGCACAAAATCAGAACTATGGGCCCGAAATTCTTATGCCTCCTCCAAACATGGGAGTACCAATGAACTACAATCAAGGCATGACACATGCACAAGGTGCAACAACTCACTTTAGACCTGCATTGACTACCAATTCTTCACTGGTAGTGACACCTGTTAGGCACGGTAGATCTTTTGAAGTGAGACCAACGGTATTGTCATCCTTGCCCACATTCCATGGAAGAGTTACTGAGGAGCCATATCAGCATTTGCAAGAGTTTGAACAATTCTTCCAAGTCACGGGTGGCCAAGGATTTTCATCAGATGAAGTTAAGTTATTCTTCTTCCCGTTTACTTTGAAAGATATAGCTAAGGAGTGGTTTTTTACACTACTAGCAGCAAGTATTTATACTTGGGCAGAAATGCAGTAACAGTTCTTAAGTGAATTCTATACAATGAAGAAGACAACCGAAGCTCAGGCTGCCATTGGGAATTTCAAACCGAAAGGAGGAGAGTTGTTCCATGAAGCATTTACTCGGTTCAAAGACATATTGAGGAAATGCCCACATCATGGGATCAACATGTGGGAGCTCTTAGTTGCATTCTATAATGGAATGTCATCTGAGGATATAAGGGACATCAACTCCCATAGTAATGGGGCATTCTTGTACAATCATGTACAAGTGGATAGGGACATGCTTGAACGCATGAGCACTACTTCAAAGAGGTTTGAACAATCTAACAAGTGGTCAAAGCATGAGTTAGTTAATGGTGCAGCTACACAACTAAGTGGAGAGCAACTAGAGGTCATGGCACAAAAGATGGCCAAATTTGCTGGATTGGGAAAGGACAACACCAAATCTGAAAATGTCTTTAGTGTATGTGGTGGATGTGGAGAGATTGGACACAAGGCAAGTCAATGCTCAGCTCAGTTTGGCCCAACAGAAGAAGTGAATCAAGTGTATGGAGACATGAATTCCAACACTTATCATCCGGGGTTGCGTAACCATCCAAACTTTAGGTATGGTAACGCTTCAAATCAAACGAACCCCAACTTCCAAGCACCCAACAATCAAGGGAATCACCAGCAGTTTAATCGCCAACAAGGCTACAATCAAGGGGGTTATCAAAGGCAATATCAAGGTCATCAAAACCAAGGGTTTCAAAGAAATTATAGGCAACCACCTCCTCAACAAGCAAATCAACAAGGTGGATCAACATCTACTTCTGAAGCCTCAAACATTGATGAGATATTCAAAATGTTGAAGGAAATGAAGAAGGAAAATGAAATGAGGGACAAAGCTTTCAATGCGTTGAACAAGCAGGTTGGACAGATCCGGGAATTGCCACCTAAACTTCCAGATCCGGGAATGCCTCTGATTGCTATAAAAATTGGGAGTTTTCAAATTGATAAGGCATTGTTGGATTTGGGAGCATGTGTTAGCATTCTTCCGGAGAGTGTGTATGACCAATATGATTTTGGTCCTCTTAAGAAAGTTGACACTACTATGGTGTTAGCTAATCATACATCTACACTTCCTAGGGGAATGTTATCTGATGTGATTGTTAAGGTGGGCAATTTTTACTACCCAGTTGATTTTTTGGTTTTAGACTATGCTGAAAGTGCCAAAGACACGCATCCTATAGTCATTCTGGGTAGACCTTTTCTTGCCACGGCACATGATATGATTGATTGTGCCAACAAGACTGTGGGGTTAAGGTTTGGTGGCTGGGAAAAGCAGATTAACATGTTAGATATTGCTACTAACCCTTTTGTCAAGAAAGAACTCTCAAAAGCAAACATTTTTAACAGGTGTGACTTCCTTTCTAAGGAAGATAACACCAAAGAGGAGTGTTTTATGTTGCACAGGTCTGAAGTAGCAAAAGCAAAACAACCCAAGGAAGATTAAAATGATAAGAAGAAAGGGGCATCAAAATATGATGGGTGGATACCGAAATGGAGAAGGTAAAGAATGAGAAGAAAGCAAAATCCCTTGAGTTTGATGAAGATCAAGTAAGGTTAAAGATGTTTGGACCCAACTGGATAACTTGGAAGATTTACCTGAGTCACAAAAACTTGATTTTGTGGGCTATGCAGTAGGTGATTTCCTTTTCAGGCCACCTTGAGTGGTAGTGGGTATGGTCTGGCTGAAGACCGTAAACAAAACTTAGCGCTGCATAGGAGGCAACCTACGTGTTTGTATTGATTTTATTTAGTTTGTTTGTTTATTTTTAAATCTTTTCACATTTCATTTTTCTTGTTCTATTGAGTTTCTGTCACAATCATTGCTGGAAATAAGTGTGGGGAAGACCTTGGAGATTCAAGGTCGCGATGACATCTATAACTATCTACGTCACGAGGGCAACATGACCAGGTTCATGTTTCTTTTCCTTCATCACTAATTGTGTTTTTGTTTAGTGTTTTAATCCAAGTCTAGGTTGATAGTTCTGAAGAGATGATTGCATGATTGGGGTTAAACTTTAAAGTGCACCATACATTGGGACAATGTATCTCAAGTGTGGGGATGAGGGATTAACAAGGAAAATTTTCAAATTTTCAAAAATATTGTCTATAGGTGGGCTTAATTGGACATAAAAACTTAACTTGCAATACATTAATAGATACTCACCAAGGAAATGATAGAGGTCTTGAATCATGCTTGTCCCTTTAAGTTTCATGAAAGTATTGCTGACAAATGATTTAGGGGAAAAATTGAAAGAAATGCCTAATTAAGGATAATATGTTTTGAGGTAATTGCATATGTTGCATGTCAGTAATCTAATTCCTCCATATATATGTGAGATTTTGAGCCTTAAAATGATTATATCTGTTATATGAATTCCTTTGTTGAGGGTGACCGGTAAGTGATGATTGTGATAGAACTTGTGTGTTTTGATACATGCCGAAACTGTAAGTAAATAAGTGCACTGAAAAGATAAGGCGTTAGGATTTCACCAATTTTTGATTTTAACCCGTTTACAATTATGTTCATTTCCCCTAGTTAGCCATTTTTGAGCCTATGTTTTCTTACAAAAGGTTCCCTTTGTTTGTTCAACCCAATAGCCGAGCTTCAAAGTTAAAATCTTGGAAAAGTTATGATGAAAATCCAAGTGTCCTTACGAAAAAAGAAAAGAAAAAAAAAAGAGAAAAGAAAAAAAAAGAGGTTAATTCAAGAATAAAAAGACAATGTATTGTAGTAATACAAATGTCATTGGTTTAAGTGTTTTAGTTGGATTCTTCATCCTATTACCCACTAAATAGCCTATACCCTTCCCCTAGCCAAAGCTAAAATGCCGAAAAGACCTTTGATTGGTGCACTATTTAACTTGGTGGTAGAGGTGTGATTGACATACAAGCTTATGTTCGCATGATCAATACCTGGTTGTGAGTGATAGAGTTCCAAGCACATTCTTTGCTAGTATTCATAATCCGAGAGGAGTGATTCATTGTGAGGGGTGTGCAACATGTGTAAGAGTTTTAAAGCATGTATTTTTGGTTAGACAAAGCTTGTTTTGGTTAAAAGTTGCAACTTATGTTTGTCAGCATGTAAATCTTGATTGTGTCAGTCTATGGGATGAGTATGTTTTGGGAACCTTAACCAATAACTTGGTAGAGATTGCAAGAGTGTGTTGTAAAAAAAGTTAGTAATGTTCAGAAAGTTTGCTTGAGGACAAGCAAAAAGACAAGTGTGGGGATGTGATGCGAGGGGTTTGGTAATGATTCTAAAATGCTTAAATGGATGTTTTTATGCGATTCAATATGATTATTTATTCGAAATAGAAGCTACCTTGTGTTCTTGTGTGTTTGTAGGTTGAGGGAGGCAAGAAAGTGTTTCTAGATGGAAAACGAACAATGGGGAGCAAGGACGAGCACATTCGAAGATGCGAATGTGCAAAGTAGAAGTCGGGAACTTTGAAGAAGCATATCTTAAGCTAGGAGAAGAGTTACGGGACCCATAATATATGAAAATAGTGTTTCTCGGCGAGACGGAGCTGAAAATGTTTATTGATCAGCCGCAACTTACGCCTAGGGGGCGTAACTTACGGGGGTGCTGTCCCGTAACTGGAAACCGTAAGACATAGCTCTCACGACGTAAGATGTAGTTTTAATATGCAGGTAGGCGTAACTTACGCCTGATGGGCCGTAATGGAAAACACCTAGTTATACGTTTTTTGGGTATTTAAGGTCCGAATCAACCCTAGTCGCATATTATCACTTTGGGGGCAAACTCTTGGATGATTTTGGAGCATTTTGGACCATTCTAAAGCCCCAAATCATCAATCCAAAGAGGGAACAAAAGATATAATCATGCAATTCATCAAGAACTTTGAAGATTCAACCTTTGGAATGTCCGGCTAATCCGTTTGTGGTCATCTCCGGGTGAATGGTTAGGTTTGATAACTAGGTTTTATTTTCATTTGTTAAACATTGGTATTGGATTTGTTTTCATAGATTTACATGTTCAACATTGCTTGATTGTGAGACGATAAACGATTTCTGGTTTATTTTACAATTTTGAATTCAATCTCATTGCTTGCTTTCATCTATTGTCAAGTTTAATGTTATTGGTTTTTAAAGTATTCTAGAAATCCAACATTTTGTGAACAAGTAATTATCTGAGTCAACAACATCGGTCTAGTTATCGGTTGTTAACAAAGTCATTAACTTGGTTCCACATCATAATTGTTTAATAATCTAAGCATGAATCATGTCTATGTGATTTTCAATTAACAAGTATACAAGACCTAGTTATTTTACTAACATGAAATCCGGAGTGATCACCTTTTCAATTATTGTTTACAAATCTTCTAATTAATTGTTTTACGTTTTATAAGTTTGTTTTGTTTGCAACTCAAAACCCAACAATTCAAAGTTTATTTTTACATTGTAATTAGTTAAGTGACTTGAGTTGAAAGTGATTTCCACTTGATTTCTTGTGGATCGATACCCGACTTCCCTAGCTAAATTGGGTCGTAGGACTTGAGTGAAAACTCTTATGTTTGATTGGTACTTCGACATCAGTCAACTTGTAGATACATGTTCTGGGACAATTAATCCTTTTTCAAAACAGTCTCTTATGAAGTTATATCTTATTTCTATGTGTTTAGTTTTAGAGCGATAGACAAGATTTTTTATTTTATTTTTGGCAGCTTCACTGTCTGTTAAGAGGGGTGTTTTCAGTTCTGTTATTCAGTAGTTGGTATTGTAGCCAAAAGATTGGGCAGCGTAATGTGCTGCTGCAATATACTCAGCTTCAACAATTGAATTAGGCACTAATGTTTGCTTTTTTGCTTTGCCATGAGACCGAGCAGTTTGAAAAGAACGGACATCCTCCTGAGGTAGACTTCCTGTTGAGCGAACATCCTGCATAAACTGTCTGAAAATCCAACAAGCTTGAAAATTTATTTGATAGAAGGAATTGAGAGAGAGTATCATACCATGCTCTTGGTGCTTTTTTAAATCATATGGGGCTTTGTCTAGTCTGTACACCCAGTCAGGATGATGAACATTATCAAACCCTGGTGGTTGACAAACATAGACTTCCTCCTTAATGGTTCCATACAAGAATGCACTTTTTATGTCCATTTGAAATACCTTTATGTTGTGGGATATAGCAAGTTCAAGAAAGAGTCTTAAGGCTTCAAGTCTAGCTACAGGGGCAAAAGTTTCATCATAATCAATGCCTTCCTCTTGCCAGTAGCCTTGCACTACCAATC
This sequence comes from Mikania micrantha, assembly GCA_009363875.1. Lineage (NCBI taxonomy): Eukaryota > Viridiplantae > Streptophyta > Magnoliopsida > Asterales > Asteraceae > Mikania > Mikania micrantha. Next base: position 40,710,356 of record CM018692.1, read on the forward strand.
TAGCTTTATTTTTTATTACAATGCCCCTGTCATCAGTTTTATTCCTAAATACCGATCTAGTTCCTATTGGTTATTTTCCTTTGGGCAAGGGGCAGAGAGCCCGAACATTTTGTCTTTTAAACTGTAGCAGTTCATCCTGCATAGCTTCCACTCAATTATTCTCCTTGAGATCCTCTTGATACTTAGATGACTCAATTTGGGATAGGAAGGCAGCATGAAGACAAAAGTTTGAGATTTGGCTTCTGGTTTGAACACCTTATTTAAATCACCTGGAACCTGTTCTAGAGGGTGATTTCTGTTGAAGGGAATGATGTCCAAACAATTATTAATAGAAGCATCATCAGATGCGGATGAGTTTTCAGCAGGACCTGGAGAGTTTTCAGATGAGTTAATGGGAGCTTGTTCAATGGTATCTATTGGAGCATTATCAATTATTGGAGATAAGGAGGTAGATACATGTTCATTTTGATCTTGAAGATTTATTGGAAAAGAAGGAATAGAAGAGATTAACTGGGATACTGAGCATTCCTCAAGGGATGATAGATCTTCAGAAGTTTGACAAGATTCTAAAGAAGGGGACATGGAAGAGGTAGGAGGAGAGTGTGTGAAGCTGTCAAGATCAAACAAATCATCAGGAGTAGAAGGAAAAGAGGAGGCTGATGAGATTCATTGAATTTGACACCAAGGGATTCCTCATCGACCTGAGTCCTAAGATTGAAAGCTTTTTAAGCTTTGGATGTTTGAGAGTATCCCACAAAGTATCTAGAGTCCACTTTTGCAGCAAACTTGGACAAGGAATCCTTTGTGTTCAAAATAAAGCATGGACATCCAAAAACTCTAAAAAAAAGGAAATGAGGGATTTTTTTATGAAGGACTTCATAGGTAGTTTTGTTATGTCTTTTCACAATGTAAACTCTGTTTAAAACATAACAATAAGTGTTTACTGCCTCAGCCCAGAAAGATAAAGATAATCCTGAGTCTGCAAGCATGGTTCTTGCAGCCTCAGTATGTGTCCTGTTTTTCCTTTCCACAACTCCATTCTGAGAAGGAGTTCTAGGAACACTGTATTTCTAAGGATTCCTATAGAAGTTCAAAACTCATCAAGAACATGATTCTTGAATTCAGTACCATTATCACTTCTTATTACCTTGACACGAAGACCAAATTGTCTTTCAAGTTGAGTGGTAAGGGCTTTTATCTTATCAGCAGTCTCATCTTTGCAGAAGAGAAAGAAAGTCCATCAAAATCTTGAGTGGTCATCTACAACAACTAAACAATATCTCTTTCTGGCTAAACTAGCTACCATCTAAGGACCAAACAGATCCATATGAAGCAGATTAAGACAATCAGTTGTTTTAGATTCCTCAATAGACTTATGTGATGATTTATGTTGCTTTCCCTTTAAGCAAGATTCCTATTTTCCTTCAAAATGAAATTCTTTTTAAGGTAATTCTCTTACTAATTAAAGGGTAGAAAGATTATGAAGAGTTTAATGATTTAGGTGGCTAAATCTTCTGTGCCAGATGGCAGTTTCAGAAGATGAAGCTTTGGCTATAAGACATGTGGGAATAGAGGATTGAGAATCAGTTGTCATGTCCACAACATAGGCATTCCCACTTCTTTTAGCCGTCAGCAGTGTGTGTTGGTCAATTAAGACCTTTATTTTAGAATTTATTTCAGGAGAAAGGATTTTACAACTGTCTTTGGTGAAAAATGAACTATAATTTAGTCTGCTAATTGAGAAACACTCAAGAGATTAAACTTCAGGTTTTCAACAAAACTGACATCCTTAAAGTGCAGTTTTCCACTAAGGACAGAACCAGACCCAACTATCCAACCTTTTGCATTGTTTCCAAAGGAGACAGATCCTCCATTCTTTGGAATGAAGTTATTTAGAATGTATCCGCACCTGTAATATGCCTGGAGCCTCCACTGTCCACATACCATAAATGATTTTGGTTTGAAGAAGCTCTCTGCACATAGAGAATCAAATGCAATAGGTTAGATATGCGTCAATGTTTATTTTAGACAAGAAAAAAAACAGTTTGAGAGTTTATTTATTTTGCTGCACATTATTCATCAACTTCTACATCATTTGAATCAATTGTTGTAGAATATTGATATATGAGTCCACAGAAGGAAGATTCATAGCAGTAGGTGAATAGGGAGCAGAATTCACCATAGGGTAAGAGGGTGGTGTGCCAAGGATTGATGGCCTATGAAGTGTAGCCAAGGGAGGAGGTGAGAAGAATGATGGATGAGGGTTTGGCCTTATTGTCTTATTGGCACCTTGTTTACTTGCTTTCTTGGCCTGTTCAGCTTTCAACTTATCTCTTATTTTCTCAATGGGAGTTTTTGTCCTGCAGTTCTCAGTAGAATGATTGTATTTGAAACACTTTAAGCAGGCAGGAGATAAGGATGAATAGTTTGGAATGAAGGGTTTATTGGCCTTCATTATTGGATATGGAGGGTGAGGATGAGAAGGAGGAATGAAGGGTTTATTGGCCTTCATCATCGTCATACGTTCCACTGTCGCCATACGAACAGTGGGCTTATGCCGGCACAAGGCTCCATGTTTATAGTCCGATCGACTCTTACCATGTTTATAGCCCGATCGGCTCTTACCATGTTTATAGCCCGATCGGCTCCGTGTTTATAGCCCGGTCGGCTCCATGTTTATAGTCCGGTCGACTCTCTTGTTTATAGTCCGGTCGACTCCATGTTTATAGTCCGGTCGACTCTCGTGTTTATAGCCCGGTCGGCTCCCTGTTTATAGTCCGATCGACTCTCGTGTTTATAGCCCGGTCGGCTCCCTGTTTATAGTCCGATCGACTCCCTTGTTTATAGCCCGATCGGCTGTTCGTATCCTGATACAATCATGTCATCATTTATATTCACCCAGTACAAGTACCGGAGCATCATCATTCTCACATATCCTATAGCACGTATAGGGACATCATTCATTCATCATACATGATACACTAGCATCATACCGACACAATCCTCATACATTTCATGCTAGCATTATAACATCATTCATCGGGTTAATCATGGCATCTTAGGCATGTCATACTAGCCTCATTTCATCATACCATCATAACATACTAGCATCATTTCATCGTACCATCATAACATACTAGCATCGTTATCATATCATAACATCATGGTATCATACTATCATCCTAGCCACCTAGGACCTTGCCATATCCCTATAACTATTCTCATAGTTATCGTCATGAAGCATGTGATCATAAAGTCATCATCATATCATATGCTAGCATCATTATCATGTCATGTTATTTATCATCATAACTCATTTATCATGCATTCATCATAATTAGCATACTTTCATGCATACACCATGCTAACACATAAACATGCATATATAGTCAGGGCATATCATCATTCATTCATCATCATCATAAGCACATAACATCATAGACATCACAATAAGCATGCATGTCAGCCCAAAACATCAAACATAAAAGAGGGCGTCTAGAACTCACCTGATAGTAGACTCCTGTTTTCCTTAGCCGAACTCCTTAGCTAGGACTCAAGGAACCTACATCATTACATCATCCCATTACATCACATTCTTAGACTTAGAAATTATTCTTAGTCCTCATAACCAACTAGTCCCCATTATAAACTCAAGTTCCCGAATCTTAGCTAAGTATCCGAAACACTGGAGGTTCATTACACACCCCATACTCGAAACCCATGTACACGAAATTCCTGGAGTTCACGAAATGGATTGTACTCGAAATCATTAAGTGTATTCGAAGTAGCATGTGTACACGAAATGGCCCTTGTACTCGAAATGCCCTGTACACGAAGTATCCTTGTATTCGAAACAGTCATGTACTCGAAATAACAATATATTCGAAATAACAATGTATGATTTCGAGTACCCTCAATACCTGATTTCGTGTACTCATCATTTCATCATTAAACGTCTCAGAAATTCATCTAAGACTTTGGGAAGCTAGTTCTAGGTTCCTTAGGGTGTTATCTACACACTGGAACCTCAAAGTTCCGAACTTTATGCATAAAGGTGTGAACTTTATGCATAAGTTCCCTTTTTATATAACTATCCTAACCTTTGTATAAAAATCTAGCTTTATATATATGAATCACTTACTTGAAGGTAGCTGATTCTCCTGGTAGAATCCCGTGCGTTTCTTCCTTTGTTTGGTCGAACAAAAGCTCGTTTCTTGGAGTTCTCGAAATCCCCTTCGTATACTCGAGAGACTGTGCTTCCAGACAAAGGTTAGCACGTTTCCCAAGGCACTACTATTTATAGGCAGTGTCTTGTACTCGAAATTGTGGATTTCGAATACTTGGTTTTCGAGAACTGGTGTATTCGAACTTAAATTCGAGTACCCGACTTTGAGACCTGAACTCAGTCATTTTTCGTCCCTTTTTCTAGCAAGTTACTTACCCGTTACTCGTACGTAGAATTCAAATACTTGTATTAGAAAATTGGGGTGTTACAAGGAAACTGGATATCAACCATAGGCCTTTTTTATTTGTCAAGAATAGCCTTTGTTCAATAATGGTTTCCTTTTATTATGAATCTTCTGAACTTTGATTGGAGCTTATAGCAGGAGCAGTCTCAATCTGTTCAGAAGAGTTATTTATATGAACATCATCCAAGTGTGTTTATTCTGGTTTTTTCTGGGTTTACATTAGTGGGGTATACAAACTTTGAAAATTGTCTAGAATGATACACCTTTGGGGGTGAGTTCTTTATTGCAGGGATTTCATCTGGAAGAAAGGTGGGAGAGAGAGATTCAGGAATAGTTTCTCCCATGTTATTATCAATTGGAGCATAATCCTCTGGTGGGTTTGTGTGGTTATACCCAATTCCAAATTTGGCTTTGCTGTGAACTTGCTTGCTCAGAAGCATTCTAAATCCTTTGCAGGACTCGACCCATTTTTCACAGCTAACCTTATTTTGGGCCAATTCATCTTTAAGAGCAGAGTATTTCTCTTGTTGAAGATCAAATAGTGCTTGTAAGTTAGTCTTTTCTGTTTTCAGGACAGAAATATGACCATCATTATTTTTTATTACTTTCTCTACTTCTAGGTTTTTATTGGCCAATTGTTGTTCAAGTTCTTGATTTTGCTGTTGTAGCAAAACATTGGCCTTCTTAAAAAGCCATCAAATAGTGCTTGCAAGTTAGTCTTTTCTTGGAGAGATCTTAAAAAGCAGTTGAGGACAGAAATGGTCGGGTACACTCGATCCACAAGTTTCAATTCACTTAGGAGAGATGTGAACCTTTCAAATTGCAGAGTCAGTGACTTATTATTTAGTTGAGTGAAGGTTTCATATGGTTGAGCCAATATCTCCCTGGTATTGGTAACAACATCGTCGATCCCACCGAATTGCTCTTTTAGGGCATCCCACAAGTCCTTAGCAGACTCACAGTGAAGAAGTCTGGAATAGATTTTATTAGGGAGAGCCATGGCTAATTGAGTGAATCAATAGAATGACGATTTCTCAAAGTTTTTTATTTGTGTGATTTTGAACAAAGCTTAGTTGAAAGCCAAGCACCTACAGAACTTGAAAACAGATGAAGTAGAAAGCAAACACAGTTTTAGAGAAAACTAAACAACCAGATAACAGAGAGAGCTTTGAGATTTAGACTTGATGGTTAAACCAAGACTAAAGAACAAGGCTCTGATACCAATTGTTGAACCTAGTAGAAGCTATTTAACCAGGAACAAGGACTTTTGACTCACGGTCAAAGCCTTGGTATCTACTCCCTCTAAAGTTTCACACTTAGTTATTTTAGGTTGTTTGCTAGAAAAGGAGAAGACATAATAGTAGCACAAGGAATTTTCAGGAAATTCAATTCAATTAATTCAGAGAATGTTGGGGTATAAATACTCAACATTCAATGTTAGAGGACAAGAAAGAATAAGACAAACAACAAAAAAATACAGGTACTGAAACAAACAAAAATGTACAATAACTGACACAAAACTCAACAACAACGGAAACCCAAGTGTTCAGTTGTTCCTCCGTGGTTGTGATACGTTGGTGTGTCTTCAATGGTTGAACCGCGAAAGCCATTCTGCGGTTTGTTGTACACGTTGTTGTCTTTAGGTCCTGTTCCACGGTTGTCTTCAGCAACTTGATCCAATGTTGCTTGATCAATGGTTATTGGATCCGTTGTTTTGGGATCCGCTGTTGCAATCCGTTGTTGAGATACAGTGGCCAAAAGAAAGTGCTCGTGATTGGTCAATCTGCGGTTTTATTCCATTGTTTGGCTTCAGTGGTTTTGCTCATCAGTCCTTATTTTCCAACACTCTAGGAACTGAATGATGACTTTCTTGTATATTTTCATTTTTGACTGTTATATCTATGGGAGCAGGTTCAGGCACTGAAAAAAAAGTGTCCAGTCTCTTGCATGTGTTTTACTAATATAAAATTAGTAAAGTTAAATAAATGAAACTATAATGATAGATATTAAATTGATACCTTCCATATCTTTCAATTTGTTCTTTGTCTCATCCATAACAATTTTCTGATTAATAAAAGAAAATATATAATAAGTTAGTTTGTTGTAAAGGATAAATTTGATAAAAACGATCAAGGACCAAATGCTCGTACGTCCACTTTCATTACGTTGTTTCTCCTTCGATATAATGGATATGCATTGTCTCCTTGTGTTGTTTGTTCATTAAACTGCCTAGGATAACGGAACCGACATAATTTAGGATCACCCTGCATACAAGGACTATTGGTTCGTAAATGACCGCAAGGACCATGGATCATGTGCTTGACAACAAGCTCATGCAACTTGGGAAGTGTATGTATGTGAGGAATTTCAGCACACACGACCTTATCATAATGGTCTAGATTAATAATTTTGTATTGCGGGTACATAATAAGAAGAAAATGCGCATGCGGCAAGCCACGCTTTTGAAACTCGATGACATAAACATATGCCTTAACTTCTCCAAGGAGATGTTTCTTAAAGAGTTGTTCCTTAAGATCTTCTAATTTAGCACGAAACACTCTTGAAACAAGCTCCGGATGATCTTGTGTTGTTTGACTACCTTTTAAATTATCACATATCTCAGGCCATTGAGGATTACAAGTCTTTGTATGGAATAAATCAGGCTTACCATCATCTTGAACTAAAGTCATCGCATCTAGGAACCGACGTCGCATGTCACGAGGACCACCAATAAAAGACGCTGGCAACACAATTCGTTGTCCAACTCTATTTGGATTAACCTCACCAACAATAACGCAATCACAATGCCTTGGTACAAATATGCTCCTATCTTAGCTTGGTTTCGTTCACAAAATTGTAAACGTGACATCTCAAGCTTTATATAAACATGTACAGTAAACTGCTGTAGTAATCTACCACCAAACAGAAGAACATTTATGTAGATCAAATTTGAAACTTATAAGAATAATACTCTCGTATAGCCACATTTGTTCTGCCACTTCGCGTGCTAGCCTCTACATAATGGTGATGTTTCAAATTTGTAAGGATGCAAGAAAATAAAAAAGAAATTTGTAACTTCACTTTGCAATCTAAAATGATTATTATTTAACATCTGTACATATGGCAGCTTACAATTTATAATTCTTTGCATGTGTACATGATGAGTATACATAGATTAGTTCAATTTAGAACACCTGAGGTACTTGAATATATCATTAATGTTTTTAGAATCATAATAACATATTTGAGAGTAGAAAAGAGCTGCAATTTGACATTATTTAAACTGAAATTTGACATTTATGTTTTTTCGCTTAGCATTGAAACCCCAAGACTGTTTTTTGTCATTGCAATAACACAAATTTAGCAAGTAAATTCATGCATAGCTTATGCTAGTGGGTAGCTCATTGGAAATTGAATTATTGAGGCTACTAATTGAAATCAGAGAGGGTATTAAAGTATTCAAAAGTATTATTTTGTCATAGAAAAAACTCTACTTGACCATCAAGTAAAAGAAAACAAACACTCCGAAACAACCCCTGTTTTTTTTTCAAAATTTGCTACGCAGACCATCAAATGGATATAGTTCTTATAGACATGTGGTCCGTTCTTAAATTAATGCATTACAGTTCTTCATATTTTAAATGCTAAAGTGGCACAAGCAAACCTAGAAACATATTCCGATTGAATGTGAGCTAATCCAAAAAACATGACAAAAGAAAATATATTTATGAAAAGAAATATGTACTTTAAAATTATTGTCTGCTTGCCTGCAATTAAACCATATCCCCTCTTTTGATTTACCTAAAAGATAATTAAGGGAATACAACAACTGTCAAATAATAAAAGTAACAAGGAAAATAAAACATTAAAAAAGATGATTGTTTTTATCCTTTTATGGAAAACTTTTTAACATTTAATTAGAAGATGATAAGTTTCATAAAATTTAGATTAGGGTGTTGAAAACCTAACTATTAGAATTTATGACTCATGATGTGTTGCAAAACACATATGTTTTTCTATTTGTTTTTAATTGTTTTTGTACAGTTTTATTTAACTTTAGAGTCGATTGATGCTGGTTTTTCACATTTCTACAAATTTATGCTCGCATGCAATAAACATATCAATTTCTAGCAAAACATCAAGAAAACGAGCTCCCGGTTGGACGAAGACAGATCTGAGAATAAAGAAAGAAAAATCTGGATTTCTAAACCCTTCGCGTATCGCGAAGGCTATCTGAAACCCTGTCGCGTAACGCGACAGGTGGAAATTACAAAACTGCCCCTTTTAATGATTGCAGGTTGACCCGACTAATTTGTCGGGTAGCGAGACCCATCGCGTAGCGCGAAGGGTTTGGAAGAAGCTGTCGCGGTACGCGACGTGGGGTAAAATTCAGAAAATCGAGATCTTTCAATAAAAACGGCTGGGAAGGTATTTTTAGGGCATCTTCGAATAGGAGAGACGGCAGGGGCAACCAAGGAGGCGATTTGGAGATTTAGGAGGCTAAGGATTGAGGAATCAAGGCTTAGGATCGAAGACATCGGGTGTTCTTCATTCGGTTACTTGGTTTCTTTGTTCTCTTTTGAATCCTATGGTTTTCATTTACATTAAACAGATTATGGATTGTTTTCATATGATGTTTATTGGCTAAACTCTTAGAACTATCTAAGTTAGATAATTATACATGATTGACTTGGTTTATTTTGGTGTTGGAACATTATGATGTGATGGATTTATGATTTAAAGACTTGGTTTGGAATATTGGATGTGTATGTGTGTCTTTGATTGTTAAATGATTGATATTTTGTTCCTCATGTGTCTTGGCGATTGTCTGACGCAAAATAGGTGCATGCTAGAATCAATTACTGTGTGTTTTTGATTAACGGATGAGTTGCTTTGGCCGAGTGATTCATAGGAGTGTTTTATTATGATTTAGACGATTAAGATGTGCAACTAACTCTAATAGCCGTGAGGTGAGAAGTTGTCGATAAGTCTTGGTTGTTAGCTTGTTAGGTTAGAGACTTCGTTAGAAGATCAGGCTAATTTGTCTAATCAAACCTTGTTTATTGAGTCCAATAGGAAAACCCAAGTTATCCCTAGCATTTAAGTGAACTGTGACTTTCGCGCTGTGAGGTAGATTGTTTAACAGTTATTTCTTAGGTGTTTTGAGATTATCGTACTGTGAGGTAGATAATTTAACGGATATTTCATAAGCAGTTGGATGACCTGTGAAGGAAAATCCATTCAACCGGTGGTTTAACAGCTTTTAGGATATTTAGTTGATTATCCTTGAGAAGGGTCGAGGGTACTCTAAGTTTCCAATAGGTTTAGTATTTTTAGATCCCGGTATCACATCAGTTCCATTACCAATTAGAACCTTGTCAAGCATGTATATGATTCAAGCCTAGGTAGTGTTTTCCTTCTCTTGATTTAGTCTTTGTTTCGTTGATTGCTAGTCTTTAGTCTTGTTTTATTTAAGTTATTCTTAGTTTTGGTAGTAAAACCCCCCTTTTCCTCATTAATATTTTATTTAAATAAATTTTGTATAGATAAGTCTTTGAGTCTAGTTAGTACAGTCTGTAGAAGTCTGTGGGTTCGATATCCGGACTTACTTTTGTCTTGCTACATACGATAGGTACACTTGCCTGTCGGTAGTTTAGGTTTTAGAGAGTTTAGATTTATAACTTTGTGAAGTGCATCCAGCAGGAATCGAACCTACGAATTTGCCCGGTTGGGCGCTTTAATCATTCAGCCATATAGTTTTAGATGCGATTTTTAGTTAGTTTATTAGCTAAGCTCCGTCGACATCAACTCACATCCATAATAATCATTTCTTTTAACATCCTCTATAAAGATCTCCTCAACAACAAGATGGTGTATGACACGTGATAATATAAATGGCCAACATGTGGAGTTATGGATATGATCTTACTATGATATTTCATAATTGTAAAATTTACATCCTAACCCTAATTGAATTCTTACAGCCTATCATATCTTAAAGGTCAGGTGGATCATCTTAAAGAAATGCGCCAGCTTGTATTTCATAATTTGGAAAACCAATGACAATATCTAAAATAAAATCATGTGCAAACCCTTTTCATATAACAAAGGGCCAATTCTAGCATCAACTGTCACCTTCTGAGCAGAAATTCTAATTTACTTTACTAACATATTAAATCCATAAAGAAATGCACCAGCCAGACACCATTCATGATGAATATATGAAATTAATCTTGCATTCTAGTTTTCAAACACTAAAATTAAATCTTTAAGAGAATAATAATCCAAGAACAATTTGTGAATATAAGATTGAGAGAGATGTGCATACACTCAGAAACCAAACCATGAGATAATCGCTGGAAAATAGTTGCCGGAACAAGGATGCAAATGGCTGAGAAATTTCGTTTCGTAAGAGGGGGAGACAAACAGGTTGGGGGTTTTTGAGGAGTGATGTTCTTGGTCAAACTCGATGGTAGCGGGCTTGTCGATTGTTCTTGACCCTAGCTGGTAACGGAAGTGGCGATTCTTCGTGGATGCAATGGCAATGGGAATGGCGGTTCTTCTGGACGCAATGGCAGGGAGAGATTTGAGCACCCAAATGAAGTTGAAAACCAAAAAAGCTAGGGTTTTTAATTTTAAAATCGGGAATTAAAATTTTCAAGGGACTTAACAAGTTGCATAGAGGAGTTGTGACTTAAGCTTATCAACATGTACAACTCTTAATTTTAAGAGTTTTTGGTAAAAGACCAATTTGTCCTTCCTATATTATATATATATATATATCATGGTTGTAAAAATCTCCGACTAGGCTGATCAATAGGCCAATTAATCGTTAGTACCGTAAGGCCGACTAGGCCCGACTATCCGATTAGGCCGATTAATTCCGAATAATCCCTAGTCCCCACCCCACCGACTTACTAGCGATTTCTACAACATTGATATATATATATATATATATATATTAAATTATATACACACACTTATATTATATTACACACAAACATATAATTTAATACATATAGTATATTAAATAGGCAAATTGAATTTTAATAATCCAAAGTTTTAGGAGTTGGCCCCTACCGGTCTCAACTTTGAAAAGCGACAACAACGGTCCCTACTTTCACACTATTATCTTCTTGTGGACCTCCGCTAGAAAAGCTTAATGCCGTTAACTTTTTTTCAAACTTCAAACCGATCTTCTAAGGCTTTCCCCAAATGATGAAACGGTTCTTCAATCAAGTGTTTAAACTTTCAATTGATCAAGGCAATCGTCATTTTGAGCAACGTTTCGAGGTAAGTTATACATCATTTGACTCGTATTCTCATTCTGGACAAAAGCCTTAAAAGATCAATTTGAAATTTGGAGAAAAAAAAATGACCACGTTAATGTTTTTTTAACGGAGGTCCACCAGAAAAAATAGTGTGAAAGTAGGGACCGTTATTGACGATTTTCAAAGTTAGGACGGTAGAGGCCAACTCTTAAAACTTTGGATTATAAAATTCCAAATTACCTATTAAATATTAGATATGTAAAAATATATATTTTGTATTATATATATATAGTAGGTTAAAACTAGAAAGATATTTTAATTTCAAAATGATTTCTTTAAAATAGATTACCATATATTTTTTAAAGACGTTTTCTAAAAAATAAAGAATTGATTTATAATTTAATCATATTATTTATCAAGTTCAATAAAATCATTATAATTTAATAAGAGGAGAGGATGAAAAAATCAAAATTTAACTAAAAGATGACATGAAAATATTTATTAGGAAAGAGTGGCGGGAGAGATGGCATGCAAATGTATTATATTAAATATATATGTTTAAAGTACAAAAGGATTAAATAAAAATGTGCCAGCTCGTGGTCCAAGGTTTTCTACAAACTCAAGATCAAATTTTTGGCTCGAATGAAATTTCGTTTATGCTCGGCTTGTAAATCCACAAGTTGAGCAGGAGCCAGGACTGGCTAGGCTCAGCTCGATTACAACCCTAATGTAGATGATGAAGAACAGATTCAAGAATTTGAGCTGAGTAGATTTTGAAGCAATTCATGAAAAGGTTGTAAGCTAGACCGTAGCTTATGGTCGAAAGGCCGTAATAGAAAGTTTTTGGAGAAGTACATAAGGAGCCCGTAGGTAAACAATCTAAGGCCATACGGTGGCCGCAAACTATGGTCTGACCGTAGCTTACGTTCTGGTGTGTTCTGGGTTGCAGCCCTGCAACAACTTGAGTTATAAAAGGGGTTTTCGTCCGCAAATTAGGCTTCTGGCTTTTCAAGCTTTGGGGGAGTTTTTACAAGGTCCTTGGAAACTTTTAAGCAAATCTAATCATCCCAAAGATTCCAAATGACACTGATTGAAGATTCGATCATTCGAACCAACATACACATGCATTCTATTTCAACCATGAGAGGCTAGTTTCTTCGCGATTGCTTTCAGGAACTTGGGTTAGTTATTGTTCTTGTCACGGCAGTGTGAATTTTATATTGGTTTGTTTGATTTAAATAGTTTATATATGATTGAGTATCTTTGCATTGCCATCATTTTTCGATTACCTTGCATCATTAACTCATTGATATTTGTAATTTGCTTAACATATTTGATTGATAATTGTGTGAATAAGCGAGTCGTTAAATGTTTGTTCCATTTTATCACTTCGATTAAACGAAGAAAAAAATGTTTTTATATGAATTCAACCTAAGTTTGACATAAAGTCATTGTGTGTCTTTATTCTTAACCTAGAAGTAATCATATTTAGTTAAGTGCTTTTAAATCACCAACCAAGTTCATTGATTTATAATAGTTTTCTTAATTCAAATCAAATCCAAGTTTTCATTTCTTAGCTTAGTCAAGTCATTTGTAAATGCTTAGCACTTTCCTCTCATTCCCTATGCCTTACTTACCTTTACTAGTGACAAGTAGCTAAGACATGAGTTCTTAACTCATCTTTTGATTGACGTTCGACATCGGTCAAATTGGCGTCGTTGTCGGAAGTCAATTCGCAAAGTGCTAGTTTAGTTTAGTAGTTTAGTGATTTGAATTTTTAGTTGTAAACTGTTTTTAAAACTACAAAAAAAAAGCCCAAAAAGATTTTGTTTTTATTTGTTTTACTTTGTTTCTTTTATCGTTCGGAGTAACATGTGGTTTTCTTTGCAAGTGTTTGTGTAGATTGTTTTTTCCTGCATGCATACTATAAATTCCAAGAAAACGTCATCATTGATTTTTGATCCAGAGATTGAGGAAACAACTAAAACTTTAATCGAGTCTGTAACATCACTGTTTTTCAGGTATTGTCTTCACAATATAATCTTGTATTGATAGAACCTGTTTCAATAATTTGATAATTATGGATTTATAGATGATAATATTGATAGTATACATTTATGAGAACATATGATTATTAAGCATAAACCATGGGGAAGTTAGTTTGAAATACAACTAGACTGAACCACAGTGTTTATTGCAGTGAAATAGTTACGATATGATCTGGTTTTGTTTGGAATGGTTAACAGATGATTTTTTGTCACTAAATATAGTCAAAGACACATGGTCATGGTTTATCAAAATGGTGGTGGGACGGCAGCTGGATCGGTTGCGACCGACTCCTACGTATGCCCTATACATAAACTTATTTCGGTATATCATGGATGTGTCAGTGATGTAATTTAGTGGGGTTTGGATTGGAAAACTCATAATTGATAAAAATGATAAATGAAAATAACGAGAATAATATTGAGAAAAATTACGCGAAGGTGAGGTCACGAATATAATCTAAATGAGAATGTTATTTCAGAAATATTAGCCTAATAATGTATTCGCGTGGGTGACGATTCACACGAATATAATTATTAGGAATAATATATAAACGATATTCCATAAATTGTAAATCGAATCGAAATACGATACGAACGATGGATTCGAAAAGGTGACGATCTTTACGAATTCGTACGTGAGTAACGCGTTTCGATGAGATAACCGAAATAATAATTTTACGATATTAAATTTAGAAAAAGAAAATAAAAACATTTTATTAAACGAATCAATTTATTTAACGGTTCGTATTTAGAAATATAATCTACATGAAATCCGAATAAATAAAATTATTAACGTGTAAATAAACGTAACTGAGCACGTGGGAGTGTCACGGGGTATAAAACGGAATACCTCTTCCTTCCTCATTTCCCCGCCATTTTTCTCTCTCTAAAGAAGCATTCCCGTCACTTCTCTCTCTCTCTAAATTTCAAAAAGCAAACCTCTTTGATTCTTGATCATTTGGAGTGAAATTGGTACCAAATCGTTTCTCCATTCGCATAGAACACGAAAGTACAAGTCGATCAAGCTAAAGATCAAGAGCTGACATAAATATGTGAATTCATTTGAATTTGGTTTAGGGGTTTTTAGTTTGAGCGTAAATCATGAGTTCTTCACATTTAAAAGAGTTATTCTACATCATTTGGGTATAAACAATTTGAAATGTAAGGTTTTTGGATACATTAGAGTAGAAATAAAGTGAAAAATGGAGCTTTTAGAGAACCTGCAAGTTACGGGAAATTCTGGGAACAAAGGAGGCAAGGAATGAATAATTCGAGAAAACCACAAAAAGGAACTCGAGAAAACTTTCGCAATTCGAGAACCTTTAGTTTGAAATATCAAACAAACTCGAGAACCACTTAATTCTTTGAAGAATTCGAAAACAATTATATGGAGACAACATAAAAGTTCGAGAACCCACCCCTTTGATAATAAAAAGTCGAGAACCTCAATTTTTGTGGATAGAATTTGAGAACCACACCAAGGAATTAGAGAACCTTGTGTGTTTTAATATGGAATTCGAGAACCCCTTGCATGGAACTCTAAAAATTCGAGAATGTCCCAAGGAAACTAAAGAACCTTTTATTTTTATCTAAATTCGAGAACCATGATGAGAAAATTTAATGGGAAGCCAAAACTTGGGAACCATTATTTTCGAACATCTTAAAAGTTCGAGAACCCCTTTAGGGGACTCCAAATTCGAGAATGGCCAAAAGGAAAACTAGAGAATATTTAATTTAGAACTATTTGGGGTTTGGGTGCAATTGGGTATTAACGTTCTAACATAAGTTACTTAAACAATTGCTAAAAACCTAAATAAACCTTAAAACAAGTGTTTTAAATTATACTTAGTTTTAAAACATATCAAAGGTTTATAACACCTTCATGATTGATCAAAATAAAAAAAACAAAAAAAAAAACATGATACGTATACATAAACTAGTCAACTTTATTTAAAGTTGATGAAATATCTTAAGCTAACGAAATATCATTTAAACATTTGGGTGAAACATTAAAGTTATGTTTTATAACATAATACTTAATTAAAAACACTCAAGCGAAAATAACTATTTTTAAGTTCATTAAGGGATCATATTCTAAGTATAAAACATATAAACAACGAATATGATGACATAACAATATACTAATGCTTATCTTATATCGGTTAAGTGTTAGTGTATTACATCACAATTGTGATAGACTAAATTAAATAACAAAGAGTTATAAAAGTTACCTAAATTTAGAGTTAACATACGAAATCATAACTCATACTTATAAGTTGCAAATAATATTGAATATACCACAGGTTGTTGAGTCATTATTGACTCTACAATAGTGAGCGCGCGTTCCACAAATCCCCGAACTTAAACATCACTGTGAGTTCTCATAACCCCTCTTAAATCATTTTTGCTTTTAAACTCAGGGGTGGAACATGAATACCAAAACGAATATTATTTGATAACACATGGGTGATACCTGGAGTGTCATTATGATATTCTTATTATTGAGATAATTATTTATCGATGTAGATTATCACTACCTTGTGAGTCATTGTTGATTGAGTTGACCTCGGTCCTCCGCGATGATTGGATTACTAATGTTGAGTTGACTTTGGTCCTCCGTAGTGATTCCACTGTCGATTGAGTTGACTACGGTCATTCGCAGTGCACTGTATTATCACTTATACATATTCGGAACTTCGTTGATCGAGTTGACTTCGGTCCTCCGCGATGATTCCATTTACCGTTGATTGAGTTGAGTACGGTCCTCTGCGGTACATTATATTGAAATAATAATGATTATGATGAATGACGGTTATGGATGATGAATGTTGATTATCTATTTGTTTATCTATGTGATTATCTATCTGATGTGATTGGTTGAGATCGATTGGATATACTTTAATGATTATTTGTTATCATTTGAATTGCTTGATTTGTGTGTTGACAGAGCTGCATTATCTCACAGGTTCACATGTGTATTTTCTTAAAAACTATAAACTTTTATAAAAACTTATAAACATTTTTGGAAAATCAAAAACTTATGTTTACTCACCAACTACTTCATAGTTGACACTTGATTTTCTACATGTTTTAGGGAATGAAGAGAAGCATGTAGAGCAGGGTAGCTCTACATCTTTTGGACTCATCATATAGGACCTTGGATTTAGCTAAATTAACAGGATCGATGAAGATTAGGATTTAGTTAATTTAGCTACATCTTTTGAGTAATCATTATATTTGAATCATGACAAACATGATTTTTGTGTAAATACTTTAATTGAAATTAATTGTTATGTAATGATACTTTAGATGCCCATGAGCTTGTGAACAATCTACACATCCCTCGTGGCATCCCGACGATTCCGCAATTGGTAGGGGTGCTACAGATTGGTATCAAAGCCTGGGTTATAGGGAATTAGGTTACTAAAAATGCTTTACCTAGTCTATAACCGTAGGATACCCTAGTATGAATTATTTCATACACGAGATACTATATTCAGGATTCTATGCTTGTATGTTTATTACATGTTAACTGAACTCCTGATATATATATGATTTGCATATGTTACTTGTTGATTTTCTCTTTATGTGATTGATTGTGCCCAGACGACTCAATAAGGACATACCGTTGATTGAGTTGAGTACGGTCATGTAGATTTGAAGAATCGATCACGAAATTCTACGATTCGATCATAAACGTGCGGAATCCGTTTACAATTAAATTTGGATCAACAAGAACAATATAATATGTCATGAATCTGAAATTCTCATTGATATTCAAGTGTTTACAACAATCAAACATGAAATACAACACTTGAATAGATGAAAGAAGCTAAGATGAAGAGAAGTCTTGAACTTGAATCTTGAGAGAGAGTGTGTGTAAACTTGTAAGCTCTAAAACTCAAATGAACAAAGCAACACCATATTTATAGGTTTCTAATGCAAAAGTTCGCCACATCCATAGGTTCGCCACATAGGTTCTACTCATGAACCTCCACGAACATTGATAAGGTTCGTGACCTTGTGCCAGCCGAACCCTTAGGTTTGCCAGCCGAACCATAAGGTTCGCTGGACGAACCTATACAATACAAATCATAGGTTCGCCGAACCTTTAGCCATCAATCACAGCCGAACCTTTGATCATATACAACAGATTGTGATTTCATATACAACAAGCCAGGTTCACACAGTAAATGCAACTTTCACACAGAAAATGCACTAACATACTCCCCCTTGAACCTTGCTGTTGTATATGCTCAAACTTTATGTGCATCGGGGAACAAATCTTTATCAACATACTCCCCCTACAACCATGCTATCAACATACTCCACTTCAGTTGTAGTTGTTGTATCAAATGCTGTTGTATAGAATTCATCAGTGTCTTTGTTTTCACTTCACTCTCTCAATCTTAAATTCTCTCTCTCTCCATCTTATGTCTTTCTTTTCCAAGATTCACCTGCTGAGGACTGCAGTGACATCTTCAATCACACAGATCTTCGTCACCCAGATCACCTGCATCAGTTGATACATAAACAAAAATAAATCTTTTGCTTCACATGTAATCATACTAAATGCCTCATCACCATTCCAATTTCTCTTTGTCACTTATTAACAGTAAATCAATTATATTGTTTACAAAGAAGTAGTAAGTCACATCGGATAGTCTAAAAGAAAATAGAAAAAAAAAAAAAAATTTTTATAAAATTTTCAATGATTTGAATAAACTCCCCCTAAAACTATGAATTGCAAAATTGTATATCCTAGAATCCTACAAAATTTGTATTCTAACTAAAAAATAAATATGTTTTTGATGAGAAAGATCCAAACATGAGATCATATTGTAATCATACTTCAGCATTACTTGTTGATTGTTAATGAGATTTATTTATTCGATGCACAAGCCTAGGACGATTGCCAGTATATGGGTCCACTTTAAATCTTACCACTTGTTGTGAATTTGGATTAATGAAAACCAATCACAAGACTTTGTGTTCCCCACTCACTTGAACACATCCCCGCTTTGTGAAACATCAACCAACAGCGATGCCATTGTAAATTATAAGTTCAAATTCTTGATTAGTTTGATCATGCAAAAATAAAGCAGAATATCTTTTATGAAATAACAAAGTGTAAAATAAAACAGAATGTTCAAAATCCAGTAACAAGATTGATACTTCCGTATGCGCAGATGAAACCAAGATATTGAACCAAAAAATAATTTAAGTTTAAAACCTAGCAATCAGATTGATACTTCCGTATACACATAGAATGCCCAAATTTTAAACAAACCAAGAAAATAAAAGCAGAATGTCCAAAACATAACAATCAGGTCGATACGTAAGTATACGCAGAAAATGTCCATGTTTTGAACGAAAATAAAAGAAAAAATGAACTCAGAATTTCTTTTGAAAAAGAAACACATGATCAAACCAATATATGTACCAATACAATTAGCAATCACTGAGGCAAATGACCACGCACTCAGGACAAAGATCGAACACTGTGTTCTAAGTAATGTGTCCCACAAAGAATGATTATGGCATTAGTCTACAGAAATCACACCAAATTGAAAGACCTACCAACATATCATACTTAGTGCATTGTGATCGCTTTGTATTTAATCTTGTATGATACAAGTAAGCTTTAGAATGTTACAATGTACAATCATTTCTCAAAAGTCGGATCAATTTCTCAATTTTCTAATTTTATATTGTTTTTGATTTTTTTAAAATTTTCTCCCCCTAAAATGCTAAAAATGAAAATCTTTTTGTTTTTTTTTTAGAATTTTATAAGTATATAGAAAAATCAAAATTCCCGGAAAATTGACAACCGATATGATTTACGATCTTTGTAAAACATTATGATCAATGTGACTTGAAAACATCAAGAAAATATGACAATGTAATTTCAAACCTGTCAAGTTCTCCAGAATAATATGACAATTAAAGAATTAGAACGATTTTACCAAATACATGCCAGGAAGTTTCACTATCAATGAGCTCTCCTCCAATTGATAGGTCCTCTTGAAATCCTCCTGCACACACTCACAAACCATTAGATATCTTTAGTCACCCAAGCCTTCGAGGTCTTGAGTTTTCCATGAAAATCCATATACCGAAATTTAATCCATTTTCCAGTTGAAACTAATGAAGTTTCCTTTGAAATTTTGTTTGTTTTTGGTATCCACAACTGTTCCTGTTCAAGTGCATTCTTAAGATAATACTTATCTTGAATCATCACATTGTTGTTAAACACCAAATTAGTCATTAAAGGTTTTAAAAGTTTCAACTTTTCTTTATCCAAGGCTTTCACAAGTTCTTCCATGTTTTGATTTGGCATTTTATGTCTTTTAGGAATGAACTTTGAAACCTGTGTGACACAAGACTTGGCATTACTAACTTGTCCTTGTAACTCACACAGATAAGGACAATTAGCAATGATATGCCCTCTTGTTCCACACTCAAAACATATTCTCCTCTCCACAAACCTAGGAGAATAGTTTTGTACAAACCTATGGTTTTGGTGATTGACCACTGGTGAACCATAAACCAATCTTTGATTACTTGTTGAACCCATATGAGTCAAATGTGACTTCTTACTATTTGACGTGGGAGATTCAAAGTTCAACTTTTCGCATCTTGTGGGACTGAGTGAAATCTTGTCTTTGTTCCAAGACTTTGAAGTATCACACTTTGATTCCACTCTGTTTGATGCACATGATGATTTCACAACCCATTTTGATTGAATTTGACGTTTAGGTTTTGAACTTGAAAAACCATTTTGTTTTGAAAAATTTATATTTTCATTCTTTGAAAACTTTTTAATTTCAACCAATGGGGTTTTGAAAGAAACTTTCTTTTTGGATGATGATGCAGAGTTTGAAACACATGATTTTACATCATCAAAGATATTATTGTGAGAATCATCATAATCCTTATGTACATCCATCAACCCACATCTGTACAATGTCTCCTCATCATATTCCTCAAAAGTACAATCTTCAATGATCGGAGGAATGTTGTTATCAGCACAAATTGGAGACTTTCCCTTAAGATTTAAACATTTAGAGCATGAGAGTTTAGAAAACGTACCTGAACTTACCTCTTTATCTGAAATGGTATGACAATGATCTTCACTAATGATACTAGTTGTTTCAGAAAAATCATCAGAGGCATCCTCATAAACACTCTCATCCTCTGTTGACACGACATCATCACTTGAAGTTTCATCCTTTGACTTCAAAACATCATATTCAGACTTCTTCATCTCACTTTTGATATCAGAATCATTAAGAATGTGTGTATCTTCAGTTACATTACATCTCTCATCTACAACTTCATTCACCTGTTTGCTATCTTCAGGCATTTCAGGTTCAATTGCTTTATCAGATTCTGACAATGAAGAATCCTCACTCTTTTCTTCATCACTACTTTCCATCTTCAAATTCACACTTGTCTCAATACAATCTTCAGTTTTCAGATCATCTTCCTTTCCTTCATGATCTTCTTTTTCTTTCTCAGCACTCATACTTGCCTTTAACATGTTTCTTTGTTCATCAATCCACGAGAAATCAACAATTTTCACAATCCATGTTCCGGTTCTCCTTATCTCCGATTCCATTTTATCAACCACATCTTTGAAATTCATTAATTTAATATGATGAATGATTTCAGTTTCCTTCATTCTTTCAACAAAATCACTCCATCGATAAGGTAAGAATTGCGTAAACTTCTCAACTATTTGCCCATCAGTGATATCAAACTGAAAATATTTCAATTCTTGCATAAGTGGTAAAAGACGATCATAAGCATCATTGATCTTCTTCGTAACATGATTGTTGTATGCAAGTTGTAACAAACTCCACTTTGCACATGAATGTGGCATTTGTTCAAAATCAGTTTTCTTAATATCTTCAGAAATGATCACTGAAAACAATTCACACAATTCTCTTTCTTGATTAAATTCAGACATTTGATCTTCATTTAGTTTCAAACATGGCTTCCTGTATTGTTGGTACAATAACTTCTGATAATTATCATCTGCTTTGGTAATAAACGTTTCGAATGTGGATCTCCAGTTCGGATAATTTTCCAAATTGTCCAACACAAGTCCATTGTTAGCCAACCATTCCACGTTCCAGTTCTTGTATGTCATATTTAACTTTTATGTTCAGAACTTGAAAGTTTAACCTCTAAAAAACAAAACAGCTAAAAACTCGTCTTAACGTCCGAATTAGGTCTTGAAACCTATCCCAAATGATCCGGAAGACCCAAATTAGGTAAACAAGGTTTACTTGAACTTTTAATAATGTGTCTTTTTGGCTCAAATGAAGCTTTTTAACCTTTAAAATAGGCCACGAACCCTTTTCACGAACCTTATCAGTCTTGGAAGCTCACGAACCCTTTATAATGTATAAGGATCAAAATCTCGCGAACCCCAACCAAAATCTCGTGAATCTAGGTCAATTTCTCGCAATTTCTCGTGAAATAGTCAATTTCTCGCGAACCTGGACATTCTGACGAACCTATGAATGAATCTGGACACTCCCACGAACCTTTGGATGAATCTGGACACTCCCACGAACCTTATGTACGAATCTGGACGTTTCACGAACCTTATGGACGAATCTGGACGTTTCACGAACCTTGGATGAATCTGGACAGGTTCTGCTATCAGATTCGTCAAAGGTTCGTCTGACGAACCTGGACGTTTCACGAACCTTGGATGAACCTGGACAGGTTCGGCTATCAGATTCGTCAAGGGTTCGTCTGATCGAACGAACAGATCTGAACTTCACAAAAATGGCTCTAAAATCTTCATTTTTTGGAGTTAGAAGGCCTATGAGTAGTCAAAATTTTCGTTTTTTCGAGGCGCATCTTTCTATCGGATCAAAACTTGCAAAAACTTGATAATTTTTCGCAGATCTGACTTTTTGTTGACAAAAACGTGAAGAACTTCAAGAACAACTTCAAGATGATGAACTTTCTGATCAAATTACTTGATATTGATGTCCAAATAGTCGTAGAATCGAGCCTAACGCTCTGATACCACTGTAGATTTGAAGAATCGATCACGAAATTCTACGATTCGATCATAAACGTGCGGAATCCGTTTACAATTAAATTTGGATCAACAAGAACAATATAATATGTCATGAATCTGAAATTCTCATTGATATTCAAGTGTTTACAACAATCAAACATGAAATACAACACTTGAATAGATGAAAGAAGCTAAGATGAAGAGAAGTCTTGAACTTGAATCTTGAGAGAGAGTGTGTGTAAACTTGTAAGCTCTAAAACTCAAATGAACAAAGCAACACCATATTTATAGGTTTCTAATGCAAAAGTTCGCCACATCCATAGGTTCGCCACATAGGTTCTACTCATGAACCTCCACGAACATTGATAAGGTTCGTGACCTTGTGCCAGCCGAACCCTTAGGTTTGCCAGCCGAACCATAAGGTTCGCTGGACGAACCTATACAATACAAATCATAGGTTCGCCGAACCTTTAGCCATCAATCACAGCCGAACCTTTGATCATATACAACAGATTGTGATTTCATATACAACAAGCCAGGTTCACACAGTAAATGCAACTTTCACACAGAAAATGCACTAACAGGTCATCCGCGGTACATTATATTGAAATAATTATGATTATGATGAATGATGGTTATGGATGATGAATGTTGATTATCTATTTGATTATCTATGTGATTATCTATCTGATGTGTTTGGTTGAGATCGATTGGATATACTTAAATGATTATTTGTTATCACTTGAATTGTTTGATTTGTGTGTTGACAGAGCTGGATTATCTCACAAGTTCACATGTGTATTTTCTTAAAAACTATAAACTTTTATAAAAACTTGTAAAAATTTTTGGAAAATGAAAAACTTATGATTACTCACCAACTACTTCGTAGTTGACACTTGATTTTCTACATGTTTCAGGGAATGAAGAGAAGCAAGTAGAGCAGGGTAGCTCTACATCTTTTGTACTCATCACATAGGACCTTGGACTTAGCTAAATTAACTGGATCGAAGAAGATTAGGATTTAGTTAATTTAGCTACATCTTTTGTGTAATCATTATATTTGAATCATGACGAACGTGATTTTTGTGTAAATACTTTAATTGAAATTACTTGTTATGTGATGATTCTTTCGATGCCCATGAGCTTGTGAACAATCTACACATCCCTCGTGGCATCCCGACATTTCCGCCATCGGTTGAGGTGTTACATAGTCCTTCATAGATCGGGATTATCTACTCATCCAATTGTACATTAGCTTAATCTATTGGAAATAAGACACCATATCAAAATAGGAAACCCACCATCACCTTCACCACCTATGAATCTACCACCAAATCACCATGAGGAGAAGGTATTACAACCTTATCCTCAAATCCCTATTCCTCAAGCACAACTTCCAGACCTCAAAAATCCACAAAGAAATCAATAAAGATCTAATCATGCCATGCCATGCCCGACACATAATCCACCCATATGTACCGCTAAGATGCACGAATTCATGAGAAAAAATAGTGTATATCATGAAGACAACATAAAAGCAAAGGTCAATGAGTGGGATGATGGTGTGGCAAAGAGAATGATCATACTATCAAGGAAGTTTGGATAGTGACATGTCACACCCCGAGCCGGCGGGCTGGATCGACTTTCCCGTCGGGCGGAAAGTTCTCGTGGTGCAATATCGTTTGATAATCAAAATGATCAGATTGTTTACATAGCAGATGAGATATAATTGAGAAATGCTAAAATGACATTGATACAGAATTACAAATTTAATTACGTAGTTATGTTCATAATTTAACTAAGTAATTCCACCAAAAAGAATCATTGAGATTTGTATCTTGTAACTGTACAAGATCTACAAAAAATGATTCACTGTTTTGTCATTCAAAATATACTCAACACAAAATGAAGCTAGGTCTTCTAAACGCCCACTAGCTTAATCCCTGAATGCCGGTGACTAAACATGTTCGTCACCTATGAAAACATGCATTTAAACAAAGTCAACACTAAGTTGGTGAGTTCATATGTTTAGTAATTGAAAACCATTGATTTTTTAGCATTCACAATCACAAGTCATACACAAGTCCTGTTAGTGTTTGATTCCTTTGTCTTACACAATGGCCTCTCCATAGTTATATTTACAAGTAGTATATCATCCCATCAGTTATGCTTATATATAGGGCATACGTAGGGGAACAAGCCCCAGCCGACATCCCACCACATACTTAATAGAACTCAACACCACTTGCAATACAACTATGGATACCCATTTCCATCTCACATGTGTTCAACCCATTTGATATTCACCAATAAGATTGTGTTCATCACCCAATGTGTTATATGTTAAAATAATAAAGTATGAGGGATTAAAGTTATCAATACTGAGGTGTTGATAAACCCCAGTGGTTTAAGGAAAACAGATTTATTAAATCGTATCCTTGTTATTATTCTCTCGCTTGTGGGGTTAACTGGAATTCACTACTAATAATAGAAGCGATAGTTAACCAATTGATATTGATCTCATCTTGGAATGCATAGAGCCTAAAAGGAATCCATTGTAATCCTCACGTAATCAGATCACAATGCATCCGATTCACCTCTATCACATTTGTGTTCTCATAGCCTTCAGCGAAACTATTACTAGTAATGTGACATGAGAGAAAATCAATTCCTGAGTCTACTAGTCAATAGAATCGAAGGATTAATTACAATTAGTTACTGTAGATTAATATCACCATGTGTCGTTTACCAAACCTGACTGATGTCGCCCTGTTACCGGTCATACGTTACCGGCCAATGATAAATACGATCAACGTACCAACCTCACTCGCCAGCGGTTTGTCAAACCTATGGTACCACTACGTTATCGTCGGTTTAGTCGCACTAAATTAACTGGTAAACGATTCGTTGATGAAGGACTTACAATTTGAACTTGAATACATGGCACATGATTGTTGTGATATAATACAAACAGTTAAATAGTAATCAATTGTTGTTGTGTTCACCATAGTCATCATCTCAGTGTTGTTTGTTCTCAGTGTTATGTGTTTCTGTAGGCTTTAACAAGGTTTTATAAGAAATTGTCTTATTATACAATGTTAACAGTTGTGTGAATGATGTTGTTATCATGAAGTTACGTTATCATGATTATCATTCTTGTTATCCCATAGCCTTCACCCTGTTGTAACTATAGTGTTGTAAGAACTAGTCTTACTACACTTAGTTAGCTCAGGTCGTGAATGATGTCATGAAGTCATGTGGACATGATCATCATTCTTGTTCTCATTAGTATTTGTCTCATGTTATCCCATAGTCTTCACCGAGTTGTAAGCATAGCGTGGTAAGAACTAATCTTATTACACTTAGCTAACTCCGGTGGTGAATGATGTTGTGAAATTATGTTATCATCATATCATTCTTGTTAGTTGTTTGTGTTATCTCCTGATTATCCCATTGCTCATTCCAGTAAGAATAATACGATGTTATAAGATATAATCTTACAACTAGAATTATTATGTTGTGTTGATGATTCATGAAGCTTTATTATCATGTTTCATCTTAGATATCTTAGTTATATTATGAGCATACAAGCATGCATACAATGATAAGCGATAATAAAGTCAAACAATATTATCTAAATCATAGTAAAATCAATATGTTGTACTAAAACTTTTAAGTAAATGCATGCGCTCGTTGTTGACTAAGTACTAACAAGAAATGCATGCGCTCGTTGTTGTTCTTGATGTTGTTTTCACAATCCTGTATTGATTTCACATTGTTTGTAACTTATAAGTATAAGTTATAGGTATAGGGTGTGTGTGTGTGTGTGTTAGCCCTAAAGTTGGCTAACACTTGAGACCTCTTGTTATCACATGATCCTGATTCTTTTGTGATGGGACATACTAACACTTCACCAAATTAGGTTATATTAGTACGTCATGTCTTTATGTTGTATGTTTAGCTTGACTTGTCACCCTAATAAGTTGTGAAAATGTGAAACCCATTATAGTTTTCTAAGTATAGAAACTTAGAAGTTTAGGTTCATAGGTTAAAGTTTCGCATGTTGTAGAAATGAGATAAGCTTATCCTTTCAAGGACACTCCAATACATGTTTTAAATGACAAATCTCATCAATTATCATTCTTGTGACAAAAAGGTTTTGAGTAGTTGTTAAGTTTTTCAAGAATTTCTTCACCACCTTTGTAGTAATGTTACCCAACCTCCATAATACCATGCATGTGATCAAAGTAACTTGTTCAAGTGTTTGTTTACTTCTTAGTTTAAATGGGCCAAACCAGTAACATGGGTCGAATAGGTGTCTAGGTCGAATGGACATGGCCCGAATGAAAGTAGGCATGGCCCTAGACCGAATGAATGTGGCTCGAGCGACTGAACTTGTCCGAATGAGACCTCTTCTTGACCGAACGAATGAGTAGTAGGGCCGAGAGAATGAAGTCCTTCGGTCCTTGGTCTTCGGCCGACTCAACTTAGGCGAGTGTCTCCCTTCGACCGTTCATACTCATTCGGGCGTATGAGCCCCATTCGGCCTAGCTGGGTGCCGGACCTTAGCCCACGGCCTTCTCCACAACCATGACCATTCCCAGCTCCCCCACTAATTTCTTCTCACCCTCAACTGGTTTCTAAGGTGTACTGTTCAAATAGGATAGGTTTAGAGCCGGTTAAGTCATGGGTTCAAACAAAGGGTTTGAAAACCCTAGTTTTCGTGACTTTGCATCACAGATACCTCGATTTTTGTTGGTTTTTGCTCCCGATCGGCGGTACTTTCGTGTAAAGGATGATTGTAGCTTCGTTTAGACACCAAGAACGCAAGATTTCGTCAAGAATCGAGGGAGATCCAAGGGTTTGAAGTTCAAAACTTCTATACAGAGAGAGATCCGGGATTTGAGTTTTAAAGAGAGAGAATGGAGGTGATGAATGTGGTAGATGAACTCAGTTAGGGATTTGTACCCCAGGTGAGTTCGGGTTCGTTTCGTTTGCTCGGTTTTAGTTTTCGTTACGTTTCCGGAACGTAACGACCGTACTTTACAAATTTAAATGAAAGGACTTATTTTTAGGTTGTGATTCCTAATAAATCTTTAAAATTTATTTTATTAAACTATTTTATCGAAACGTTCTTTTTAAAGGTTTCGTCAGACCGTGTCACCTTCGCGCGTATTCGTTCGAATCGTCACCCGAACGAACACGACGAGGGTTTCACTTTCTGATTTTTGTTTTCTACTTTTCAGTCATCATTTCGGAGCGTTAAACTCACAGATATGTTTGTGTGAATCTTCACCCACGCAAACACACTGTCAGTTTGTCATTCTGAAATAATACTGAACTTATGTTTTGAATTGTGTTTCCTCACTGACGGACTCAACTAAACTTGCCTGTTTTCACATCTTTTACATTGAATTCTCATTGGTTTCACATTGAATTGTCGGCCATCTGATTCCTGTCATCTGTGGATATCAGATCGCAACCGATATGCTTTTGTGTCATTTGTTTACACCTTGTTGTTTCTCATGAGTTGTTGTATTAACTGTATTTAAGTTTTCACTTAAACACATACAACTGTTGTTTGTTTTCAAAGTTCTATTGTCACACAACTGTTTAAACATTGTACTTACACCTACTAAATAGTGAAAGTACACATACCGTACGGACTTGCCGGACGATCAGGTACCGGTTGTCACATGACAACTATGCGGTAGGTTGTTTGTATCAACCAAATCATCAATATGGTTATAAATGATAGTACCATGATAGCATCAGTTTCAAATGTTGAACTGTAGATGAAGAGCATGGATTGTTTGAAGTGAAGACTTTATGTTTTTGTATTGTTTTCATTTGTAATTATTGTAAAGTTTTTGTTTGTAGAAAGTTGTCTAAGTATCATATCGATACTATTAGTATCCATAGTAATATGTTTTAAGTTTTGATATAATTGATACTATTAGTGTCAATGGTAGTCCTTTAGTATCGATGCCACATCGATACTGTTAGTATCGATGGTATTAGACATGGTCTATATATACTTCAGTGTGTTGAACTTATTAAGGAGTTTTTGCAGAATTTGATATTCGACATATTTGAACTCTCTAACTTTCTCTCTAGCATTTTGTACTCCTTTCATTAACATATTAATACAAAATCATTTAATTGAGTTCAATTATGTATGTTCTTCATGTAATCCCTATGGTTATCAATTTTCTATTTTATTATAATTATACTCGTACATAATAAAACAAAGTTTATAACATGCTTCGGATAGTTGCATTATTAAACCCAAACACATATACACGAAGATATGTATACTTGAATAAAATACAACTCATAAATATATTTATATGTAAATTTTATTAACAAAAAAATGAATAGAATATTTCATTAATTGAAATTAATTATGTTTTATAAAATGTAAGGTTATAAATGTTATAAATAAATTTTATAAGTTTTTAAAAATGGTTTTAGCTTAAAAAGTTAAACTACAAAATTTAACGGGCCAATCGGACATTTTCGAGACCTAAGCATAAACATAACCTAAAAAAACTTTGGATTATAAGTGAGAGAAATCCATAACTATAGGGACTACCAAATTTCATCTTCCTTTCTCCTTCCTATTCGGTCTTTAGTTCATTCATCTTATACCAACTATTATATACATATCCTAACATTGGACATTGTGTTTTGTAAGGCTTAGATGTAAATGATAGCAAGTAAGAACCTCTATAGATTGGGTTCTTAGTTATGACATAAGATAACTTTCGGTGACTATTTAGCCAACATTTCCCCATCCTCGAACTAACATTTTCGACCACCCAAATCTTCTACATATACTAGTATACTAATGAGTAAGTATGTTCAAACGGTGCATAAAACCGAGCCCAAACGAAGCAGTAATCACAAACAAAAGTTTGAGAACGTAACCATTGAATCACGCCAAGATCCAAATTTTAATCCCAATTCTCGACACCATGAATGTTGGATTACTCTCTTCCATATGATAGTACTCTGAAAACGATGAACGTGGGTGAAAACCATGCGCAAAACGGAGTTATAACGAAGCGGGAATCGCAAAAACAAGTTTGATGTTTATTGACGATTGCAAGACGTGAATTGTATAAAAAAAGCGTCTCCCATCGCCCAAGAAACAAATATTTTTCCCCTATAAACACCTATAAATATCCTTGCTTGGTCCCTTATAACTTTCAACTCCTAATCGAGTATAAACAAGTAGAATAACCAAATTTTGGTGGTTCTACAATTGCAAAACCCATTAGGATGTTGAACGTAGTAGTTTTATTTTATGTTCTTGGCGAGGAGGTGTTGCGCTTCGAGATCGTCTGATCTGTAAAATTTCTTTGAGGTAATTTTGTTTTTCTTTTTCTTCTTAACATTATTCACTTATTTATTTATTTTTTTGCTAGTTTAAGTAGTTGATCTTAGGTTATTAGTTATCGGCATTAGGCACGTTTAGGTTGCCTTGCTTAGGCCGCCTTTAGTGTTGGTGTAGTCTTGTAGAGGCTCGTTAGGCCAACGAGTTCGGCCTATGACGTCCGTTCATTTAGCTATTTTTACTCTTCCTCGTTGCATTCGTTTGATTAGGTTGAACCACGTTTGCATTCGGATCACATACTTGTTCCTTTGAGCTGATGTCTGACCACACACGTTCAATCCTCAGGGTATCCAGCTTGATAAAACTGTTGATCTTGATTCTCCTTCATTATACGAGTTTTCTCGAGCACCATTAATATGAGTAATTCTATACTCCTTCTTTTACATTTCTTACTTTTGGGATGTTACATATGCCAGTATTCAAAATCCAAATTGTTCTAAATTCAAATTCTATAGATGCAATGCCTTTAGTCTATTTTTGTTTGATTCTTTGACTTAGATGTGTTAAAAGAGCGAAAATTACAACTATGGGCAGACTTGTTAAAATACTCAGCTTTGTGCTTTGTATTGGAACGAATTTGGAGACGATATATGTCACACCCTCAAATTCCCACTAACGGCGTCAAGCCGTTTGGTGTGACGTGGCCAGGATCAAAGCTCTAGTCATATAGAATGACTCTATATGAGTTTGAAAAACACGTGGATATTACTTAAAATATCCCAATTAAATAAAACACGTTTAACAGTGGAAACAATTAATGTATGCGGAATCTAGTACAACAGTAATATGAAAACAACATGAAATGTTCACATTATCTAAAATTCATGCATCCTCCTTTGTGAGTCCCCTTAGGTGCATCCTAAGCTCTTAGTTGTGCTGAGTACCTGAGAAACACATGCTAAAGTGTGTCAACATAAAGTTGGTGAGTTCACACGTTTAGTTCGAAAGTAAGTAAGCAGTTAAATCATACATGGTCTGTTTTATCAAAAGTTTCCTAGGCACAAGGCCTCATGTGTATGATCCATGTGTAAAAATTTTTACCAATGTTCGTCGGGTCCATGTCCCGAAATGTCTGATTCGGATGTATACTGAAATGCTAAAAGTTTGACAGGTCCGAGACCTCGAGTGTAAGTGTTGTGCCACTACCAAAACTAGATTGTTTGCTCTTGCCTCCGTCATGTCTATCGTAAAAACAATGGCATAGGTAGATATCACGCCCGTCGGACCTCCGGTCACAGTTGGCGCCGAGCGGGGCTTGTCAAACCCATAGTACTATTTGATAACACCTCGCTTACATGTAACTAATGGTATGATTGTGCATGTGAGGACTTTTCTTATTATATTGTCACACTCAAATGTTTGTAAAGCATAAAATTAATACATAAAAATATGTTTGTCATAATGTTTTCCGAGTTGTGTTGACCCGTATGTTGGTCGAGAGTATTTTTCCGGCTTGTTGACCCAGTTGTTTAGTCAAAATGTTTGTCCAGTTCGTGACCCAAATGTTGGTCAAAAGTGTTTCTCAGATGTTTGAACGAAAATTCATCAAATGTGTTTGTCAAATGGCTTGTACAAAGTGTTTGTTAAAAACGTTTATCCAAAAGTGTTTGTCAAATGTGTTTGCATTTATTTCTCATCCCCCCCCCCCGATTTGAGTTTGTAAACAGTTAAGAGAAAACGGGGGCCATGAACTCACCTGAGTATATATGCGTAACTCCTAAACTTTCCGGCGAATCAGATACGGGTTACCTATATCACATAGGACTTATGAGTTCGTGTTCGTGCTCAACAACCCAAGGTTGTTATGTTTGTCCATGTCGGTCCATACTTGACCGTGTTTGATCATATTTGATCGTGTTTGACCGTGTTTGATTTTGTCAAGTCAACGACCCATTGGTGAACCGTGTGTCGGTTATAACTCACGTAACATTTGTGATCGTGCTCATAGTGAGTAAAACACAATAATCACGTCTATGGACAACTTACTATTTATAGTAAGTTTCCATTTTTAGAAAGTTCACAACACATATCGTTTTAATGGTTCTAACATGCTCATTAATCCTACGTAATCATGTTAACACATAGCACGTTGTCACATGCGATCAATTAAACACATAGTCCGTTTTTAGTCGTTCAAGTTTCCTAAATTAGAAAGTTTCTATATTTAGCATGATTAACATCAAAATTATCATTTTCTACACAATAATCATATTACATCATGTTAAGTCATTTAGCATGTACAAATCATGTCTTTCATTCCTAGTTCATGAATTCATGTAATAAAGTTTCTAAAATTAGTAAGTTTTACTTAAAACATCATTTGAACCAAACTAATCCATGGCACTTGTTAATAATTTCCTTATTAAAAATATCTCATAATTTTAAATGACTATTTCACCCAAAATCATTGTTTCGCATAGTTTTACAAAAATAAAGTTACTAAAAATAGTAACTATGCCCAAATATTCAACAAACGATCATGTTAACATTTCTAATCCGTAACTTATGCAAATATCACCATGTTATATCTCAAATCATCTTCTAAACATGTTCATTCCACACTAATCGTCATCTAGCAAGATTTGAGCTACAAAAGTCACTATAAATAGCAAGAACTTCAAATAACCCATTTTTGACCATCTAAATCATATTGAACCTTGCAAATGTACTTTGTACTTGAATATCATCAACAATCATTCATCCTCATTTAAAATCATCTAAAATACTTTAGATCATACATGCATGCCAATAAAAATGATCATTTCAACATCTATGAACAAGTTAAGCATTATGACACACCTACAACATCATGGATCATCAAAATACACCATTAGATCATTATAGATCATCATTATCAGTAGCAAGATCATCAAACCCAGATTTAAATCATCAAAATTTCGTGCATGTGATGCTAGGGTGTGCGCATGAGGGTTTCAAGACTTGCATGTGGGTTTGTGAGTGTTGAAGGTGTCTAATGAACATGGGGTTACCTTCAAATACTCTGAGATGCAGAGATAGAAGCCTCCACAACCCTTGAATTTTTCTGTGTGGTGCCTTCCAACAGGTTCAACAAGATGGTTGTGGTGGATGGTGTCCTAGAGAACTTCCTTCAAAACCTTCAAGCTTCAAACCTCTCAACAATGGCTTCCAATGAAGATGATGGAGAGTAACAGAAGCTCTGGAGCATATAATATCGAATTATGATGGCTAGACTTCAGAGAGAGTGTGTAGAGGTAGGATAGAAATGATTTGACTTGGTTTTATAAAGATTTGGCGTCTGGGTGTCGTCGCGTACCGCCAAGGGGGTCCCCAAAGGGCTTGGCGTACCGTAATGAATTTCGGGATTCAAATCCCCACCCATCCTTCGTGTATCGCCAAGGCTCTCTCCGGGGTCCTTAGCATACCGTGAATGATCCCAGTTGAGCCCAATTTCGACCAGTTTCGATAGTTTCGCTCGTTTTTTGACGTTTTCACGATTATAGAACATTGTTTGGCATCATTTGAACTATCTAGTTAAATGTTTGAGCATTTCGTGGTGTTTCTGGTTTTTAGTTACACGATTTGTTAAACGTTCACCAACGTTCGCATTTTCTTAGAAACGTGTGTGCGTGTTGCGAAGATTCATCGAATCATCTTGTTTGCGCCAGTGTTTGTACTGTCATGCCTCGTGTCGTACTAAATTAAACTAATTCTTGTGCCACGTATGCAATTATCAATTAAATAAATATTTAATTAAAAGAAAATCTGGCTAGGAATTTACGGGGTGTCACAATATAAACTATGCAGACTTGTAGATATACTAAGTTTTTTAGCTAAGTATTGATACGATTTTGGAGTCAGGATATTCTATAAACTTAATTGCAAACTAGGATACGCATGCTAGAATTTAAACTTTGTAGTCTAATTGAATTGCATCAGTTTTTCTATGTAAACTATATAAACTATATAGGTTACTAACCAACTATGCAAATAGTTGACCAAATCTTTATTTTGCATATGCAACAAGTTAAGTGGATGCTTTGGTGAAGACATAGGATAGGTTTCATTTTAGTAGACCTAGTTAATTCTTTAAAACAATGTTTAGAATTTCATTTATAATTATTTGTTTAACAATTCATGCAACGTAACTTGAGTGTAATGAATGAAATGTTTGTATTGTTAATAATGAATGCTTTAATTATTCAAACATATTAATAGCACCATGAGCTAATGAACAGTCGAGCTCGCGCCCCGACGTATTCCGCCATCAGTCGGGGTGTGACACTTCATTGTATCGATATTATCATTGATCACGCATACTTAGTAGGTCAGATTCCGCACGATCTACATTTAATTGGTCAATATAATTAAATCTTTATAGTTAGGAGGACCTACAATAAATATTACCAAGGTCAACCAAGAGCTCCATGAAGGCCACATGTCAAGAGCACCCAACTGAGGCCCAATTCAAGGAATTGAGAGTCCTATTAAACCATACATAGTAGTGAATGATTCACCCATATTCCATCCCTATGTAAATGGGAAATCATTTGAAGTAAGGCCACAGTTCTTAAATGTACTACCCAACCTTTATGGCAAAGCAACTGAGGAACCCTAACTACATATGTCAGAGTTTGAAGCGGTAATTGGTACAATAGAAGGGAGATGCTTCACCCTAAATAGGTGAAGCTAGTATTGTTTCAATTTACCTTGAAAGATTATGTAAAGATATGGTTTTTAGCCTTACCATCAACTAGTATATTCACATGAGAAGTTTGCAGCACAGTTTCTTAATGAGTACTTTACACCTTAAAGAACAAGTGATGCTAGGGATGCTATAAGGACATTTTCGCAACATCCCGGAGAGTTATTCTATGAAGATTTTAAGAGATTTAGACAACTACTAAGGACTTGTCCACATTATGGAATCTCAAAATAGGAGTTGATTATTGCTTTTTATGATGAGTTGTCTACTAATAACATACATGATGTCAACTTGACTACAGGTGGAACATTCTTATCCTACCCTGTAGATGTGCATTGGGATTATTTGAAAAAATGGCCTTGAACTCAAAGATGCAAGCACAATCAAGTAGGAGAAAAAATTTTGTTGTAGCTAAGGCCACAAGAAGCTCTAATGATAGAATGGAGAAATTAGAAATAGCTAATCAAGCACAAGAAAGGAGATTGGCAAATTTGAATATGAGTGTAAGTAAAGGAACTACAAGAGATACATAAGTGTTTCATGTGTGTGATGGTTGTGGAAAATTAGACCATGTAATCATGGATTGTCCTAGACAAGGTGGAAGGGAAAAAGAAATGATCAAGGAGGCTCTTTGGGAATTTCTAACACATCCAACAAAGAGATCATGGAATTCCTCAAGAAAATATGAAAGACAATGAGGTGTGTTACAAAACAATGGAGGCAATAAAAAACCAAGTAGGGCAACTATATAACGAGGTAGAAATTTTAAGGAAGGATCCGGGCAAGCTACCTATAAAGATCAATCCACAACACCAACCTAGCAGATATAAGTCTTAGAGAATCCAATCAATTGCATCATGTAATTGCATTTTATTGAATGGTAAGGTTAATGACAAAAAAGTTGTCCCTCCACCACCATTTGTTAAGGAGTTGGTGGAGAATCTAGATGAGAATGATGAGAGTGAATGTGAAAATGACATTGCACACACCAAACATAAGAAAATTCACTTTAAAAATTCCACTAAAAACAAATGTTAGAAAAAGAAAATTCAAAGGTGATCGAAAAGGATATGGAGGGTAATATCATTCCTTTCCCAACTGTCTCAGTAGATCCATCTCAAATTTCAAACGTGACCAAAAGAGGCCCACAAAAGAGCCTTAGTATCAATGTATTTTGGTTATAATAATGGGTAGCAAAATGTACAATTTATATAACTACAAAATTCTTCAATACATTCTTGATTAGAAACGTTAACAAATCATAAGAGGAGATGGTTGAATTGTTATGATTGTCAGATTGGTTATCATCCCAGAAAAAGAATTTCATCTAACTTCTAGACTTATGATTACGATTGAACTCTCAAACAAGCTTAAAGAGTTAGACAAAAGTAAGCCCTTAAGTAAAAAAAATTATTCTAATTTGTTAAAACTCATTTTTAACAATTATTCTAACATTTTTAACCTTGAGAATTTCGTTGCCTCATCGAATAATATTTTTATCGAACTTGAGAGCTGTAAGGTTCATCGATTGTTCACGGATTTGTTCACGGGTACCAGATCTAGTTTATGGGTCATGGTTCATAGGGCATGGTGGTTATTTATCTCTAGATGTTCATATAATAAAGAAAGTCTTGAGTTGACCGGGTTATGGGGAAGAAGTCCGTGTAAATGGGGTGA
The DNA here is from genome assembly GCA_009363875.1 of Mikania micrantha. NCBI lineage: Eukaryota > Viridiplantae > Streptophyta > Magnoliopsida > Asterales > Asteraceae > Mikania > Mikania micrantha. The sequence goes on from CM018692.1 coordinate 40,746,947, forward strand.
CCAAGTAATCAGATGAATGGTGTACGTTGGAGTTGCTGCAAGACTACGTGGATTTATTTTCTCTTAGGTTGTTAGTCTTGTTTTAGTATAAATAGAAGTAGTTACTTATTATTACTTGTACTCTTTTAATATAATAGTTTAATTGCATTTCGAGAGTTCCAAATTCACTTTCATATACATTCATACGTTAGTTTTGATTGTTGTATTTGTGTGTTTAATCGGGGTCTGAACCAACATTTGGTATCAGAGCCAAGGTTGCTTAGCCGTTTTGAGAGTCGGTTTCGGGAAAAGGGTGTAGCCCTTTGGCTGCGGGGCAAACGTAGCAGCAGAAAATCGACAACAGGGGTTGTTTTAAAGTAGAAGGCGGACATGAAGAGGTGTTCGGGTCAATCGTTGGCGCGGGGTGTGTTCCGGTTTGGACGACAGGGGTGACCGGTGATGAGCATAGGTGGTCCGTAGCTGTTAGAGGTTATCAAAGTACCCTTGATCGGCTTGTTTCGTGATAAGAGGTGATCAACGTAGGTGCGTGAAAAGCGGGCAGAAAGGATCTATCAAAGCAGGTAGCTTTGGATTCGGTTCGTTAGGCGGGTGAAAGAAAACGGTAAAAGGTGGTGGGATTTTGTTTTCTTGGTCGGTGGATGAAACCTCTTTGAACAAGTGTGATCGGAAAGGTCGGGGTTGTCGGACAAGATAACTGATTTATAACTTTGATGGGTAATTCATTGTTGCATCCAGTTTGTTGGTGCGTGCATGATTTGGAAGCCGACAACAATGTTGGCTAGTGTTTTGTGGTGTTTCTAGTGTGGAAACAAAGTAAACAAAAGGCACTGTTCAAGGTTTTGCTTGGCTTTGGTTCAAGTACTACCCAACCAATTTAAAAAATGAGACACTACACTGTGAACATTATGGCATTGGAGTTCAAAGAGGGTGGCTTTGGATTTGGCCGGGGAGAGGTTGTCAATCCGTGAAGAGTCAAGATGTTAATAAACGGTCCAGCAGGATGCCATATTACATGTTCCAAGTGTGGTGGATTGTTTCGGGTTGAACCGAGGAGACTTTGAACGTGACCTGTTGAGGTCATTGTGTCCGGAATAGGTCGAGATGGTTCAAGAGGAAAAGATTGCTACCGGGAATGATCGGTGTGAACAAACCGATTAAGGGTGATTGTTAGGTTAATCAATTGTTCACGGGTACCATATCTAGTTTACGGGTCATGGTTCATAGGGCATGGTGGTAATTTATCTCTAGATGTTCATATAATAAAGAAAGTCTTGAGTTGACCGGGTTATGGGGAAGAAGTCCGTGTAAATGGGGTGACCGAGCAATCAGATGAATGGTGTATGTTGGAGTTGCTGCAAGACTACGTGGATTTATTTTCTCTTAGGTTGTTAGTCTTGTTTTAGTATAAATAGAAGTAGTTACTTATTATTACTTGTACTCTTTTAATATAATAGTTCAATTGCATTTCGAGAGTTCCAAATTCACTTTCATATACATTCATACGTTAGTTTTGATTGTGTGTATTTGAGTGTTTAATCAGGGCCTGAACCAACAAAAGCATGAAAGACTTCTCTATTATTTAAGATGTAAATTTTGAATGAAGCATGGCAACAAATCTCAAAACAGTTACAACATTATCTCCACCTAAAACATTGATGTTTACTTGTTAAAAATTAAAAAGAAAAAAGAAAATAAATTTGGTTTTGGAAAGACACTTGGTTGGAAATAATCCCATATCAAAATATGTTTAAATATGATGTCATTTGGAAAGACCTATTTAAAGATAAACATTGGCTTCTTGAAGTAGGCTTATCAATTATTTTTCTTTTTGTTATGCCCAAGACCAAAAGACCTTCATTGAATTTAATGAGATGAATACATTATGCACAATTTTATGTATTCTTGATATAGAATGACATGTGTACTTGATGGCTCAAAGGAACTAATAATGTCTTGACCACATTAACTCTAACATGCCACAAAAAATAGATCATAAATCATTATGTAATTGACCTTACATATCAGTATGGGACTAGCCCACTTGATAGAGGTTTTGCCACTTCAAATGGGAGGTCATGGGTTCTAACTCATACAATGGTGTAATTAGTTAAGAGTAGATTAGGAGGAGATAACATTTGTCTTTCTTACAAGTATAAATTTTTATAATAAGTACATCCTTATTGAGTCAATTAGATACCTTATTAGTTGATAACTTTATTTAAAATTATTTTTTAATTATTAATATAAAACTAATATAATAAAATCTTAAAGCATTTGTTAAGTAAAAACCAATAAACACCAACAAATACATCACATTATTAGTCACATCAAATTGATTTCTAACACTCACAAACACATTTTTTTTTCTTTAAAATCTATTTTTTTTCTCAAAACACTCTTTTGAATAAAAATAAATAAATTAAAATATGTGAGCACCTGTTACAAATGATGATGTGAGAGGAGCAATGTTTTCATAACCAGACCGAAATGGTCACTAGTCGGACCAGATTCAAAAACCGGATGGCTTAATAAATATATAAAAACTTCCAAAAAAATATACAATTATAAACACAATTAAACAAACATTATTAATATTCAAACAAGTACAATCATGTTAAAAAATATAGGGTTTTATTTTATTGTTTTATTCTTTGGATTATATCTATAAATAAAACTGAAATCCAATCCAACCAATGAACCGGTTCCAAGTCCGATCAAGGAATCAGCTGAACCAGCTAGTTTGATTGAGGACGGTTCACATGTTGATTTTGGGTCGGTTGGCCCTCCGGTTCCTGGTCCGGACGACTGCTAGAAAACTATAAACCGGCTCGTTAATTCATAAATCCTAAAATCTAAATCCTAAACCTTAAAATCTAAATCATAAAGCCTAAAACTAAACCCTAAATCTAAATATTAAAAAAATGAGGAATTGAAAAGACGCAATGACAAACATAAAGACAATATAGGATGAAAAACATAAAGTTTAAAACCTTAAAGTTAAATCAAAAAAGCCAAACCCAAAAAACTAAATCTTAAACTTAAACCTAAAGCTATAAGATAAATCATAAGCTCTAAAACTAAATTGTAAAGTTAAACCCAAAATCATAATGACAAGTAGAAGAACACATTGACGAACAAAAAGACACAATGGGTTATAAAACATAAAGTTAAACCTAAAAGTTATATCTTAATATCTATGCCCTAAATCGCAAAACTAAACCATAATACTAAACCTTAACGCACAACGGCAAGAAAGATAAACAAAATAACCACAAACAGAAAAGACATAGTGATAACAAAAAAAAAGACACGGTGAGCTAAAAACATACATTTTATAGCCTAAAAGTTAAGACGTAGAGTTCGAAAAACCGGTTCCAATATTACTGGAATGAGGTCATTCGAAGTTTGTTAACTTTTTTACTAGAACCCAGCACTACATACACATACATACATACACACACACTGGTGGGATGCTCACCCGATGCAGCAGAAAACAAAAATATTTAGTTTGTTGATTTTGACTTGTAAAAAGCTTAAATCAACATAGTTAAATCAACTCTTTTAATTTAATTTTAATATTTAATATAAATAAAAATTTTGATAAAATCACATTTTAAAAGTCCAAGCATTGCATGTCGAATGTGACAAAAGGGTAGGGTTGTCATAAGGAGTCAGATACAACCTGTTAATGCACGAAACACGAACTGGGTAGACACAAACACGACACGAAAACTTATCGTGTCTGTTTTTTCCATTGTTATAAATACGTAAACACAAAATGACCCGTTAAGGAACATGTTAACAGTTAATACTACAAATGATCAGTTAAAGAACATGTTAATTAAAGTACTAGAATTAGAGAATTAGAAACTTTTACAAGGTAATCGGTTATCTGCATATTTTATTATATTGTTTATTTTAAATTTTAAACAGGTCTTAATGGGTCTTAATGTGTCTTAACAGGTTTTTACATGTTTAGGCACGAAAACTAAACAGTTCTTAACGTGTCGACCAGTTTTAGACACGAAACATGTTAAAGTTGTGTCGTATTAATTTGCCCGTGTCGGAAATTGTCAGCCCTACAAAAGGGTCAATAAATGATTCATTTGATTTGAGGGGGGTTTTCATATATAGCTATTCAATTATACTTTTTTTCTTAAAGGTCTTCGTAGGTGGCAAACTAAAAAGTTAAAAAAAAAAACCTTTAATTTATAGTTTTAAAGCTTTGTAAATTGTACTTCATATTGTAAGAGTAGTAAACCCATTATTTTAATAGATTTAGCCAAATGACTATTTTATCCATCCAATATGTATTATAATATAGTGTAGATATATGAGAAGGATACATTAAAAACTCACTTGAGTTAAGAAAATCTGGTTTAAAATTCGGTTCTTTAACGTTTTTTTTTGTATTTATGTATACAACATACGTTATTATAACAAAATAAAAAAAATTATGAATACTTGTTGCACATATGTTACAGAGTGAAGTTTTATATTGTGTGATACGGGTGTTCACGGTTCGGTCCCAAACCGCGAAACTGCCCAAACCGGTCATCGGTTCGGTTTCACGGCCAGTTTTTTATTCAAACATTTGGTCGGTTGGTTTCAAAGGTTGCAAAAGTTCAAAACCGTAATGAACGGTTTGGTTTACGGTTTTCACAAAAAAAACGATCGCAAAAAACCAGACCGAACCATGTATATAAAGATATATATATATATATATATAGGGTTGAATCATTTGAAAACTCAATTTTATAGAGAAAACCTTTAAACACTATATGAGTCATTGATTTGAAATCTTTGAAAATAAACATGTGGTCTACATTAGGGGTGTCGTTCGGGTTTGTTAATCGGGTTTCGGGTTCCTCGGGTTGGGTTGTTCGGGTTTCTTGACATTGAAAATATACCCTATTACCAAACCATTTAAGTTATTTGTATTCGGTATTCGGGTTTTGATAATCGGGTTTTTCTAGTTGGTATTAATCGGTATTCGGGTTATACTAAATTTACTTAACGGTCAACCTAAAATTAACACTAAAACACTTGAAATGTTATACAGTATACATTATTTATACATAATATAAAATAAATATTTGTCTCATGTATACACTTATAATGTATACATAATGAATGCATTAGGGCTGTCCAAAAAGCTCGAAGCTCGGATTCGGCTCGTAGCTCGTTCGGAAAAAACTCGGATAAAGCTCGACTCGCATAAAGCTCGTTTGTAACCGAGCCGAACCAAGCCAGCTCGTTTCATAACCGAGCCGAGTCCGAGCCAAGGCTGGCTCGGCTCGTGGTTCGGCTCGTATGCTCGGCTCGTGGCTCGGCTCGTTTGTACAACATGCTATACTAAAATACAAAATTACAGGGTTACTTTTAATAACAAATATACTTTAGTATTATTTTGTAAGTATAATAATAAAAGAAAAAAGAAAAGAAAAGAAAATATGATAGAAATATGGAATGAATCTCAATTATCACTTGTTTCCCTAATCCCTCATTCCTAAATCATATTCTTAATTCTCAATTCTATATATTCACGTCTCTTTACTCTTACTTCTCAAACCATATTTCCCAAATATGTTGGAGCTACAATCCTCACACCAGACGTGCAGTTACAGCCATATGGCGGTTGGTCTCAGCCACATGCAGGTCGGATATAACACGGTCACAGCCATACATCTCTCGCATGTGCCCTCTGTAGAAGTCATGACTCAATGGAGAAAACAAGCCGAGTTGAGGTGAATACGATTCAAATATTAAATTTGTTATGTAAAAACCGAGCCAAAAACGAGCCAAGCCGAGCTAGCTCGGTTAAAAATGAGCCGAGTCCGAGCCGAGATTTCAGGCTCGGTTTACAATCCGAGCCGAGCCGAGCCAGGCTCGGTTTAAAAACGAGCCGAGTCCGAGCTGACCCCTGGCTCTGCTCGGTTCGGCTCGTGAACACCCCTAGAATGCATATATACTTATACATAGCATTATATATAAGTTGTAAGATGAAAACCGGGATAGTTTGCAGATAGTGCAAATATATACATATGGAAGAATGCATATATACACACAATAACATATAAAGTTTTAACTTGACAAATGTTATTATGAGTGATATTCAAAATAATGAATGCATCTATACATGCATATAACATATTAATAAGTTGATAATATACATAATCAGGTTATTCGGGTTACCAAATTTTTGAGAAAACAAACTATTTACCAAACCATTTAAAAATTTTCGGTTCGGGTTTATTACTAGATCGGGTTAAATACTTATTCGAGTTCGGGTTGATTTTAATCGAGTGCGGTATTCGGGTTCGGTTAAAAATGACACCCCTAGTCTACATTAAATCACATTTTTTTATTCAAACCCAATTTTTTATTCATGTTTAATGTGGACCACATGTTTATTTTCAAGATCTCAAATTAATGACTCACATAAGATTAAGGGTTTTCTATTTAAGATCGGGTTTTCAAATGATTCAAACTATATATATATATGATACCATGTTGTTAAGGATCGAGAGCATGAAGATTTAAATATTGAAACATATTGCAGTATGGCAAACACATAAATTAAACAACTCATATTTAAAGAATACCTTGATTATTTTCTTCAAAATTACAATTGATTTCTTTACAATCTGATAGAGCTATAATAATTTGAAAATCTAAAGATCTGGAACATTGGGTAGTTGATAATACAAGTTTTTGAGGGGAAGGATTTTTCATACATTTAATTCTAAGTGTTTTTCCGAATGAATTCTTAAACAATAGATGTATCTATTTATAGATAAAAGTCTTCAGAGAAGAGTCTTCATAATAATTGAGAGTTATTCGCACTAGCAAAAGTAATTTGTCTTCTTCTTGAATAATTGATCTTCTTTATAAAAGTTTGTCTGCCATAAATAAAGTTGACAGAAAGTTGATGGAGAATCTTGAAAAGAAGTGTCCTGACAGATTGTCAGCCTCTTGACAATAATTGATTAACCCATAATGAAATTGGATCAACCCATAGATAACTTATATGGGTCCAATGTCTTCATACGGGTCTTGAGAATCTTGAAAATCTTCTTCATTAGTAGAACGCTTTGACCCTGAAGGAGATTGTTTAATCTCGTTGATAATCCTTTGCATTTCTTCAGGGCTTGAACAAGACTGTAATATGATTATATAGTCTTGATCTTGAAAAGAATTTAGATTTTGAGTAATAGGAGATTTAGATGGTCTCTCATCCTGACTAGTTATAGACATATAATAATTTTGAACTGAAGCAACATTGGCCTTTTCAATTATAAATTTATTCCACCATTTGCTTCTATAGTGTCTTAATAGAAGAGGAGGAGATATATCTTGTTTTACTTGATAATGGTATGTCCAAGAAAAGATCCAGGGAATTCGAAATACAGTCATAAACTGAAGAGTGTATTCAAAGTCTGGAATTCCCTCTTGCTTAAAATAGTCTATAAACTTATTATATGACTCAGAGATTTGTTTAGGAAAAGCTTTTGGAATAATTCCAATATACTTAAACCATTTAACAAACCATCTTGGATAATTGTTTGAGAATTGATCGTCATAATATATAAACCAAGAATGATTAAAATTTCTAAATAAAAGAGCTTTTTCCCAAGCTTCTTGATAATCGTAATAATTGTATTGAGAATATAAGTTAAAATTTGAAAGATTTTTTTGAACGAATGGTTTAGACCTCCATTCTTCAGGGGTTATAACTCTTTTAATTTTTATCTTAGAATAATCAATTTTTGATGGATTCTGAGAATTGAGAATATGTTGAATATCTACGGATCCAGTATTGAGAGGCCCCGAGCCCCTCAGTTGGCAAAAACATCAAACACATAATACTTAAACCATATTTACATTATCATAGCAGCGGAATTTAAGGTGATTACATTCATAAAGTACACATATTAAAACACGACCCACTCTTCTAACAGTCATATAATACAGCCAGTCTATGCCAAGGGTAGTCTTCAACATATGCCATGAGCCCTCCTGGTCTCCTCTCTCAAACTATTCAACCTGACATGCATGCTTAAACAGGTCAGCTTTCGCTGGTGAGTTCTAAGTTAACTTTTCATAAAAATAAAATCTTTAATATAACGCAAAACATTAGTCTTTACTGCCGACCGAAGTCAACAGTCTCAATCATACTAAACGTAAAACATTTCATATACATAACATACATGACATCATAACATCAATCATACAGTGCATAAATGTAGCCTGTCCTGTTGACCGAAGTCAACACGTTATGCATGCATAATACTTTCTCAACTGGCGACACACAGTCAACAGGCCTGTTCTTTTACAGGACTTATGCCTGTTCTTTCACAGGACTTATGCATGTTCTTTCACAGGACTTATGCCTGTTCTTTCACATGACTTATGCCAGTTCTTTCACAGGACTTCTGCCTGTTCTTTCACAGGACTTTTTAAACCATCAACCGAAATTGACGGCTCATACCGGTACAAGACTTCTTGACATACATCATTCATACATAACATGATTTAAATCATTTAAACCATCATAATCATAAATCATTATAATCATAAATCATTATCCGCACCGCAGTGCTCAACATTTGCCCAACCGCAGCCGGGACTTCAAAATCGCATTTTCTAATTAACCTCGGCCGAGACTTTTAAAATCATTCATTTCTCAACCGTAGTTGATCGAGTCTTTAAAACATCCTTGACATCTCAGCTGAAGTTCTTAAAATTATTTACTTCTCAACTGTAGTTGAGACTTAAAGCATTATTTACTTTAAAACGTTCTTTACTTGAAAACATTCTTTACCTGACCTTAATCAGGTTAGTGTCACTTTCATACATTAACTTTATAACATGCATATCAGCCCTAAAATGTTAAAATAGTAAAAGAGGGCTCATAGAACTCACCTGATGTCTTACTGTAGCAAGATCACTCACAAACTGGTACTAATGGTGAATTTCTGCATTCGTTTACGCTTAATAAGTCATTTATGTTTTAACCTACTGATTAGATCTTTCTGAACGTTCAATGTCAAAGACATTGTCTTGAAAGTCATCAAATAGTTAATGTTGTTGATTATAATGCTAAAACAGTTCTTAAACAGATTAATGGCTTAGAAATGATAAATCCTTATTATTGAGTACCCAAATATCATGAAATATCACAATGTAGTCTTAGAATAGGTTTAATAACCATGTTTAACATACTAATCTGACTGTTATCATAACCATCAGATAATCATTTCAATAAGTATGTTAATGGTTGTGATTAGTTTGAAACACTTATATTTAACCTTTGCATTTCAAAGATTAACCAAGCTAATCACCTACATTGTCATAATCAAATTGATTAAACCTTTATAATCATAGTTGTGATTTCATGCAAACCGGGCATTACAACAACTCAAAACAAGGATTTAACCGTTAGAACATCGTGTTCTTCATTTCTAATCAATCCTAGCCATCATCTAGGCAATAATCAACAATCCTAACTATATCATTACGTTCAAAATCAAGATCTAATCAATCAAAATCAAACTAGAAGGTTAGAACGAATTATTACCTAATCTGACGGAGTTCTATGGCTAAAACAACGATCAGGACTTGTAAACATGTTCCCTGGCTTCAAATATGCGATCAGATGGCTTTGATTTGGTGATTTGATGAGAAAAGTTCGTCTGATGGTGTTCTTGAGCGAATATGTTCGAGTTGATATAAAAGTTTTACTTTTCTGCGTAAAACTGATGAAGTAGTCATCTTTCTCCACCGCCTCACCCGTCGCGTACCGCGACGAAGGCCCAAATAAGGCTTCGCGTACCGCGAAGAAATCCGGAGGATTTTAGATATTTTAGGTCCGTCGCGTACCGCGAAGGATCCTCAAATATCCGTCGCGTACCGCGACGAGTCCAGAAGTTCAATACTTTGAAAATTTTCTTCATTTCGTGATTCCGGACAATCCGTAACTCCGTTTTGCGCACGGTTTTCGCCTACGTTCATCATTTCTCGTGTACTATCAATCTGTAATAATTACCATTGTCAATTCAACATAGATTTTATACACGATCAAATGTGCTAATTATTCGGTTGTTACAAGTATCTACTAATATAGCTTGATAATAGTCTATGTTCTTTTGATCAGAATCATAGAAATGACAATTTCTAGGATATAGATAGTCTATAAGGTTTAAAAAACTTTGAGAAACTTTTTCTTCTTCAATAGGTTCTAAGATTTTAATAATCTTATAGTTAGGGTTTATAGAATATAAACTAGAATCTGTTGACGAAGAGATAGGAGATGTTAATATATTGGGATGGACAATAGATTGTGGTAATATTCTAGTTGTTTGAATAATAGAAGAATATGGTGGTCTAGAGGCTATGGGAACTGTTGAAGATATAGGAGCAGGTGATATAGGAGCAGGTGAAGATGTTCTAATTCTTGGAAATGGAGATAATGGAGTAAAGCTATTATGAATTGGTAATGGAGAGCTTGAAGAAGAAGAAGAACTTGCTAATTGAGATGACTTTCATAATTGTTGTTTTGTTAGCACAATCTTTTTTGTATCCTTGTTCATATTCCTTGTAAAAATTCTCTTGATAAAAAGTCAGGTAAAGAATTACTTTCTCCTTTAATAAATTCTATTTGAAAATCAAAATTGCTTAATAATGCTTGCCATCTTGCAAATATTTGTTTAGAAATTAAATTTTTTATATCCTTTTCTAAAATATGTTTTGTAGATAGACAATCAATTCTTAATAAAAAAAAGGTTTCATGTATAAATCATCTTCAAATTTTTTGATACAAAGTACAATACTTAAAATTTCCTTTTTTATAGTAGAGTAATTCTTTTGGGTATTATTCCAAGATCCTAAATAATATCTAACTAATTGTTCTTTATTATTATTGAGAGATTGTTTTAAAATTCCTCCAAATCCTAAGTCACTAGCATCTGTTTCTACAATTAATTTAGCATTAGGATGTGGAATGTTTAAACAAGGTAATTGTTTTATTTTACTTTTAATATGTTTTATAATATTAGTATGTTCTATTGACCATGGTTCAAGATTCTTTTTTAATCTATTATATAAAGGTTTACATATAATTCCTAGATCATTGAAAAAATCATGTATATAATTTAAACAACCTAAGAATCTTTGTAATTGCTTCTTATCTTTTATTTCATCCGGGAACTTATTAGTGAATTCTAAACTTCTATTTATGGGTATAATAGTTCCTTTTTTAATATCATGACCTAAAAATCTTATTTCTGTTTTAAATAAATTTATCTTAGTAGGAGATACTACTAGTCCATTCTTATGGATTATATCATAAAATATATTTAAATGCTTAAAATGTTGCTCTAAAAAATTGGAATAAATCAGAACATCATCAATGTATATTATAGAAAAATTTCCTATAGGAATAATTATATCATTCATTATATTTTGAAATTCGGAAGGACCATTTTTTAATCCGAAGGGCATTACATTCCATTCGTAATGTCCAAATGGAACATTAAATCCTGTTTTATATTTATCTTCTTCAAAAATTTGGATTTGCCAGAATCCTGATTTCATATCAAACTTAGAGAATACCTTTGCTTCATATATCTTTTTTAATAAATCTCTCTTATTTGGTATAGGATATCTTATCCATTCTAATACTTTATTTAAGGGCTTATAGTTTATTACTAATCTTGGAGCACCCCTTTCTATCTCAGCGCTATTATTTACATAAAATGCAGAGCATGACCAAGGAGACTTAGAAGGTCTAATCAATTTTTTATCTAATAAATCCTTTATTTCTTTCTTCCAATGTTCTTCTAATTCTTGATTCATATGTATAGATTTAGATTTTGTTGGTATATTCTTTTCATCAAAATCTTTTATATATGGTAAATTTACAATATGTTGTTTTCTTTGCCAAAAAGCGTTAGGTATATTAGAACATACATTTTTTATGAATTTTTCTTCAATATTCTTAATTTTAATTATATTAGTTTTATCTTTTAATTGTTCTTTTATCCTTTCATTTTTTATTTCGTTTACTAAAAATTCCTTTTGTCTTTCTTTTAGATTTATAATATTTATTTGTTTAGATAAGACTGGTTCAGCAAATTCAAATATAATTTCTTTATTTAAAACCTTAGTACTAATCCCAGTACTATTTATAGTTATTGGATATAATTGAGTAATGAAAGGTGTTCCTAATATGATTTGTAATGTTAAATTTTTTACTAATATTAATTGAGTTTTATAGCAATAACTATCTTTGCATATATGTACATTTGATAATTTGTAATTTATTATTAACCTTGATCTACTAGCCTTGGATAATCTGTATGAAGTTTTTTCATAATATTGAGTGGGAACGATTCCTTCTTGAATACAATTCATATCAGCTCCACTATCAATTAGAGCTGTTAAAGTTATTCTGAATTCATTATTGATAATTATATTTACTTTAGTATACCATTTCTGATAGTCTAAATCTTTTAATATATTTATTTTATTAACCTTACTATTAGTTTCACTATTAGTTTCAATTGTTTTAATTTTTCCTTTTTCAATATTTTTGATTTGTAATTTAATTATGTTAATATCTTCTTTTATATTTTTTAATTCTTCTTATAATTCTTGAATAGTAATTGGGTTTTCTTTTTTCTTAAATTTTTTATAAATATCTTCCAAATTATATATTTCAGTATCTTCTTCTATTGTTGATTTTTTATTTAAATTTTCTTTTAATTTTTCTAGATATAATTGTTTTAAATTTAAATCTTCAGTTTCTTCTAATAATTTTAATAATATTACATTTTCTTCATTATTTATCATATTTATAGATCCAATATTACATACACATGGTCCTATACATTCACATTCCTCATTTTCATCATTACTAATACTATTACTATCAGAAATATAATTTATATCATTACTATCATAATCTGAAAAATCTTCATCACTAATTTTAGTATCTAATATTTTATTTATTTGTTCTTTTAACTCATCTGATAAATTTAATTCATTTATTTTTCTTTTTGAATAACAATTTTTTGAGGTATGTCCTCTTTTATCACAAGTATAACAAGTTATATCTTTTTTCTTATAGACCTTTCGCCTTTTATCTTTTTTAAAATACTTTTGTTCTTCAATTTTAGGTTTTCTATATTTCTTTTTATAATGTTTTTTTATATAATTATTTTTTCTTTTAGAAGTATTTGGTAATTTTATTTTCTCAAAAAAATATTGTTCACAAAAATTACCTAATTCATTTCTACTACTAATACCATCTCTTTTCATTTTTTGTTTTAATTTTAAATCATTACATAATTTTAAACCTTCTTGATTTATATGATTTATTATTTGTCCATATGTTAAATCCTCATATGGTATATTATTATTATTTTCTCTTTTAATTTTTTCTCTAATTCTTTCAGCAAATAATTTTGGTAATCCTGCAATAAATCTTTCTTTCCAATAAGATTGTCTACAATCATTTCTTGTCATAACTTTAGCTATAAAAACATCTTTATACCATCTAAAATCTTGTAATTTTCTACATGTAAGATTTAGTAGTATTAAAGAATTCCTTTCTTGATAATCTGTAGGATCTCCTATAAAATTTATTATAATAGCAAATATAAGTGTATTTATTATATCTGTTTCTTCAGTTTGAACTGGTATACCAATTTCTATTTTTAATTTTCTTGCATTTATAATAATATTCCTTTCAAAATCTGTTATATAATTATCCCACCAGCCTTTTAAATTACCAGAAAAACCAGAAACAATCATCTTTAGTATCTGTGCTTCATTATTTCCTACTTGTTTATAAGCGTTAGATGCCATAGTCATTTCTTGCAAAATATTTAAAATTTGAGCTTCAGCTTGTCCATTAATATTCCATTCATATAAAGATTTGCCATTATATTCAGTGTAAATTCTATTACTTTGTTCTTCAAATTGTAAATCAGGAGGAGTTGGTTTAGGATACCAATTCCTATTATCTAGTTTTATATTAAAATATTCTAATTTATTTATTATTTCTGATTTATTATTAAATTGAGATTCTAATTCTTCATAAGAGGAGTATGTATTATCAGATTCATCTCTATCTCTTGTAGTATTTAGACTTAAATTTTTAAATTTTTTTAATGTTTCTAAATGATCTTGCATTAAATTTAGCGTTTTTTCTTTTTTATCAAGTATTATAGGAGTATCTATTGTAAAAGGTTTAAATATAGGATTTTCTATTTTTATTCCTTTTCCTTTATTTTTTATTTCTAATTCATTTTTCTCATTCTCAATTCTTTCTAATTGTTCTCTTATAGTATTCAATTTTTCATTTGTATAATTATTTTGAAAAATAATTGTGTTTAAATTTTTTGAATTGTCTTCACTGATTCTGGATAATGGTATTCATATATATTCTTGTCTATCTTTTATAAATTTTATATTTTCATGGGGTGGATGAATACTAATTAATTCTTCGTCATTTTTCATTAATTTATAAGTTTTAATTATTTTATTATTAACAGATATTTGTTCAATAGTATGATATTTAATATTGTTATTTTTGCAATATATAGGAAACCAAGTAAAGAATGTAATATTTTCATTTTTTTTAATAATATAATCTTCCCATTCTTTTGTATGTAATGCTCTAGAATTTTGATTAAAAGTCTTGTGATACCATAATAAATTATCTATATTATATTTATTAAATATTACACATCTTAAAAAATTCATCATTTCTTTGTTCATTTTAACAGGTGAATTTCGATATTTCAGTAGAAATTATTTTTACTTTTCTAAATTGATATTATATTTCTTCTGTTAAATGAAACTGAAGATTTGTATAATAGTATAATTTATCTACTTGATCTTCTATATCATTTTCTAATTCATCTTTTCTAAAATAGTTATCTATTATTTGTAGTTTTTCTTGAGAAATATTTATTTTTTCATAGCATTCTTTTAATAAAACTTTTAAGAATTTCATTTGAGGATTTCTACACTGAATCTTTGTATCACTCATATTAACAAGTATATTGTGTTATTTTTGTAGAACAAATTTTTATAAGTTCTCTTGCAATTTTTATCTTATCTTCTAAAAAATATTTAAAATTCATATGATGATATTTTTGTATTTTATCATTATATTTATTTTTGTTTTAATATTCTTTTACTTTTTCTAACTCTTTATTATATATTTCTAATTTTTATAAAATTCTTTTAATGATGATGTATAAAATTGTACTTGAGGATTTTTTCTTTGAATTCTAGTGTCACTCATAATTCTTTATAAAATTCCATATCAGATTTACTAGGATTATATGATTTATCAGATTTATTATCTAACTCTTGTTCATAAAAAGCCTTAGGTATAGAATTAGAATAATCTATTCCTGCTATTTTCATTGATTGTGATCTTCTTAAAATATTTCTTTGTAAACTATTTATACTATTTATACTACTGCTTGATGTTGAATATCTAGCAGAATTATTATTATTAAAATTTATTTCTATTGAACCATCAGATTTTTCTATTATATTTGAAGTTTGATTTTCTATATCTATGGGTTTTGGTGGATTTATATCTTGTAAATTCCATGATAAAGATTGTGTAATTTCATTCCATTTTAATCTTTTTGGTGTTATAACTTTTGCATGCATAGTATTTGCTTCAAATAACATAGTTTCATTTTTTGGGAGATGATAATTTAGTTTTTAGTTCTATAGTTGTAGTCATAGTTTTATAATAAATTCTAAATATTATTACTGCAGCATTTGTTTTTTCTTTAAATTCTAAATTTCTTGTTTTTATTGTTAAAGTTAAAGTATCAAGAATATTTGGATCAAATAATCCTATTGAAAAATTAGGATAACAATTAAAATATATTGGACCATTAGCCATATTTGATTCAGCCATAGCTAATAGTGAATTATTAAAATTAGTATGCCTAGCATCTCTTAATATAAGCAATACAGGAGCGTCTATTCCTAATCTAAACATAGGTTTTATAGCTACCTGAACTAATCCTATATGTAAAAATTTATAATTTTTTCTATGTTTTAATATAGCTTCTTTAGTTAATAATTGTAAATTTTGATGATCTTTGTTTATAGGAATAGTTTGTTCAGTCATTTTGATCGAATAATCTTGTAGGAAATCAAAAGTTCCTATTTTATATATAGTTTTTACATCTTGTTTTGTTATATTCCAGTTTAATAAATTGTTTTCAATTTGAGAAATACTTATTTCTAAAGAATTCATATTGTTATTTAAATCTTCCTCTTGATCATTAGTTGAAGAGCTATGATCTCTTCGTGAAAAAAATCTAGATATCTGATTCATTATTTGTATTTGTTTTAATGATAAAATTTTTGAATTAACATGATCTATATTTTGAAATATTCAGATTTATACTGAGGGAACATCCCCAAAGCCCAAGATATGGTACGGCTGCTCTCTATCTTGGAGCCTTACGCTAATCCAACCGTCTAGCCGATAGGACTTGCCAACACAGCATAGTTCTAAATATTTAAAATATGATTTTCTTTTTTCAAAAATTTTTTCCATTATAACATATATATATATATATATATATATATATAGTATAGGGTTAGGCTAAAAAGGAGAAAAACTATAAAAAATGTAGGAAGAAATTTAAGCCATTAATTTTTAAGATAATGGTTGTAAGTGTGCCACATCATTTGTGAAACCACGTAATTTCCAGGTCAGCAACTCTATTATTATTAATAATGTTTATTATTATTTCATACGTGGCACTAGAATAATTGTATTTAGTGTGACACATGGCACAACAGACCAAACACACTGATAATTCGAGAAATTATCGCACAGAACTCACACGTGTCTTGAATAACGAACGTTGGTGAACGGATCGAACCACAGTACACTTTCACTGCACAATTAGGTTCCGGAGAACCTAAGTTAGTAGAAAAATGTCCATATGTCGAGAAACGATGATCGTATTCGAGAAATACGAGAGATTCGGTTCAAAACATTGAAATTGGGCCTATTGGGCTCCACCGAGACCCATCGCGGTACGCGATGGACACCAACTTGGGCCTTCGCGGTACGCGAAGATTGAGCGGGGAAATTTGAATTCTCAGAAAAGAGTCGCGGTACGCGACGACCGATCAACTTCCATCACCGCGATACGCGGCGTGTTTCGGTAACAGAATTATTATTTTAATCACCGCGGTACGCGGATAAGCTTTTGGGAAGCCTCCGCGGTACGCGACGACCCCAACACGCAAAATCTTTATTTAACCAAGACCAAATCATTTCTGCCGAACTCTTAACCCATTCTTCGAACTACAAGCGATCACCCTCCGTCATTATCATCTGCAAACCATCCTCTAACCTCTGGGAAGCCATTTGAAGGCCTTAGAGACCCCATTGAAGACATTTGGAAGCTTGGAGTGAGCTAGAAAACACCAACTATCACTTTGCTCGAATTCTAGCTGCTGTGGAGGCGATTTCAAAGCTTCTGGAAGATAACTAAATCTGTTCCAACCTCATTCCAGCCTCCTTTATATGACTGGTATGTTGTGAAACCGTTTCTTTTTTTTTTGAGTGTAACTTTTATCGCATAAAGCCCTCACTTATCCTTACCGTTAGTTGTTACGAACGAGTCGTTATTACGTAGTACTACTGGGTTTGACTAGCCCCACTCGGCAACAACGTTGACTGGAGGTCATAACGAGTGTAATATTGATGTTGATGTCGGGTTCAGCGATGACCCGCGGAGGCAAATGGAAACAGTCGAGTTTCGGTAAGATGACATGACACACTCACGGATCGTAGATTCAACAACTAAACTTAAACATGCCCAGTATATGTCTGTTTACTATTTATGTCTGTCTAAACCTGTGAACTCACCAACTTTTTAGTTGACACTTTTTCGCATGTATTCTCAGGTAACTAATGGAGCACACGCTAGGACGCTCACCAGGACACACTAAGGAGTCAAGCTTACATATAGACTCATGTCCTAGGCTTGTGTGCATTTGTTATGTTTTGAAAACAATTTGAACTATGTAGTGTCTTAAACAATTACTTTCCGCTGCAAACTTATGTATTTTGTTGTTTAAACACTTCCGCTGCCTAATTATGAAAAGTTGTATTGTTTTACAATTTGTGTGAGTGTGTAACTCACATAGAGTCATTCTATATGACCATGAGCTGTGATCCTGGCCACGTCACACCCACGTGGACTGACACCACGAGTGGGAATTTGGGGGTGTGACAGACTGGTATCAGAGCCTTGGTTATAGGGAACTTGGTTTGCATTTAGTAAACTTAGACTATAGCCACTGCTCTACAATTAGACACTACACTAGAATTTGCACACTAATGTTGTTAATTCTTTTATTGAACTGTTATTTACTAATCTGAGAACTTACAGGATGGCCGATAACAACAGAGATGCTAACCGGAACCCGGGCAAACGCCCAGCGGTCGACGACTTGACCGAAGAGAGTCGACGCAGGATTGATAGCATAGTGGCCCAGGTAGACGCTGAGATGGAGAGGCGAGCCCAGATGCTGGCACGGGAGCGATACTGGGGATGGTTGCCTAACCTCCTACGAGATTGGGTAGTGGGAGAGCGAGTGCCTACGCCACGATACAAGGGCGATACCTCTGAAGGCCCGCGACTACCGGCACTTGGGAGGCCGATGGAGAGAGCCTTCGCGGCTCATGTCGCCGTAACACGGCGGGAGCTTCGGAGACACGCCGAGCTGGCCGATGAGGTTCGCGTTCTTCGCGAGAAGAACGATCGCCTGGAAAGGCGAAGCGACCGGTTGGAGGAGCAGAACGATCGCTTAGAGGAGCAGGTGGAGACCTTACGTCTCCAGATGTCCCAGCTTATGTCGCAGCACGGCCAGATAGTCGATGTCGTGCAAGAGCATGACGGGCGCATCACTGAGAACCGGACGGACATAACCGAGACTCAGGCGATGGTACAAGCCAGCGACGCCATGCTCAACGCATGGGCGGCGCAGTTTATTGAGGAACCGCCAGCTGAGGACGATGGACCACAGTTCGAGGCCGAGGACCTCGAAGAAGGAGATTTTGACGAGGATCCCGACGAGGTTCCAGAGGAGGATGATGATGGAGACGCAGCTAGTGACATCTCCCATGTCTCCATGGACTCAGATTAGCGGATTTTCTTATTTTGTATCGTTTTTCCTTTTATTTCATTTTGGCCTAGACGAGCGGGATGTGCTCGGAGAACTTGCATTGTACTTTCCTTTAAAATTATTGTACTTCAAAATTTGGTATTTATGAATATTATGCTTTATTATTGTCTGCCTTATTGTTA
Organism: Mikania micrantha; assembly: GCA_009363875.1. Classification (NCBI taxonomy): domain Eukaryota; kingdom Viridiplantae; phylum Streptophyta; class Magnoliopsida; order Asterales; family Asteraceae; genus Mikania; species Mikania micrantha. Next base: position 40,766,323 of record CM018692.1, read on the forward strand.
TGACTGCTGTTAATACAATCTCTGTTATGATATCTAACTTGACGTCTGACATGACAACTATTCTAACCATTGACTTACACTTTGACATATGTTGACTAACACTCTAACCCCTCCATATAGAAACATGTCCGGAAGAGGAACCAATGCCCTCAGACTCAAACGTAAGGCCGAGAAGGCCAGAATCGACATGATGGTTGAACGCAAGTTCAACAAGGTGCTTGCAGAATATGAAGCAAACCGACACGCTAGCGAGACTAGCGGTACTAACAACGGTACTAACATCTACCTAACCTGACAAACTTAGCATAGGCAACACCTACACTAACACGTTACATTGAACTCCGATGCACAGGATCCCAAGGGAGCGCGGCAAGGGGGTGTTCGTTTAAAGCTTTCCTGAGCTGTCACCCTCACAAGTTTCAGGGTACCGAGGGAGCAGTGGGACTACTTCGTTGGATAGAGAAGCTGGAGTCAGTTTTCTCTATGGCCGAATGCTCGGAAGAAAACCGGGTGAAATATGCCACAGGAACACTAGAGGGACCAGCGCTCACCTGGTGGAACACCCATGTCCAGACACTTGGACTAGTCACCGCAAACTCCATACCTTGGGAGAACTTCACAAGGATGCTTCCTGAGGAGTACTGTCCTTGTGACGAAATCCGGAAGCTGGAAGAAGAATTCTGGGTACACAAGATGGTAGGGTCAGAAATCGAGAAGTACTGCACTCGGTTTCATGAACTGTGCAAGCTCTGCCCGACAATGGTGACGCCGGAGTATAAAAAGATCGAGCAATTCATCAGTGGATTGCCGGAGCAGATACAGAGCATGGTAACTGCTTCCGATCACACCACAATTCAACCATTGATCTGACTTGCCCACAAACTAACTGATCAGGCAGTAGCATAGGGAAAGCTGCCAAAGAGGGGTGAACATCTGAAACCCCAAGAACCCAAGAAGAAGTGGGAGCCCAACAACAACCGAACCTTTTCACCCCAACAGCCAACTCAACACCGACCTACACCTGCCAAGGTCTTCACTGCCACCCAACCAAACAATCAGGACAAAGGGGGGTATCGGGGCAACAACCCCAAGTGCAACAACTGCTCATACCACCATCACGGCCCATGCCGAAGAGTTCGGTGCACCAACTGTGGCAGGAACGGACACCTGGCCAAGGAATGCCGATCAAACCCCAACCCTAACCCCAACAAGGATAATACATTGACGGGATGCTTCACTTGTGGGAAGCCGGGGCATATGCGCAGAGATTGCCCGCAAAACAAGAACGCAGGCAGCAACCCAGCAAGGGGGAGGGCATTCGTGATCGGATCCAGGGAAGCTAAAGATGATCCAAACGTCGTCACCGGTATGTTCCTTTTAAATAATGTCTACGCTAGCATATTATTTGATACCGGTGCCGATAGGAGTTTTATCTCTAGCGAATTTAGTAAATTGCTTGATATGACACCAACACCACTAGATTATAAGTATACCGTAGAGTTAGCTGATGGCAAACTTATCGAAAGACAACATATCATCAAAGGGTGTGTTCTAACACTAGCAGACCATCAACTGGCGATTGACCTAATGCCGGTAACTCTCGGGAGCTTCGACGTAGTGATTGGAATGGATTGGCTATCTGCAAACCACACTGAGATCGTGTGCAAGGAGAAGATTGTACGGGTTATGTTGCCAAGTGGAGAGCAGATCTCAATTCAAGGAGAACGGCGTGGGATACCGTTAAACATCATGACTTGCATGAAGGCTAACAAATATCTGCAGAAAGGATACACGGCTATCCTAGCCCTTATCACCGAACAACCAAAGAAGGAACGGAAGATCGAGGACATCGATGTTGTTCGCGATTATCCGGAAGTTTTTCCTGACGATCTGCCGGGACTACCACCATCACGACAAGTGGAGTTCCAGATAGACTTAACACCAGGAGCTGCACCAATAGCCAAGGCACCATATCGATTGGCTCCTACTGAAATGCAAGAGTTATCTAATCAACTGCAAGAGTTGTTAGATAAAGGATTTATCCGACCGAGTTTCTCACCTTGGGGAGCTCCGGTCTTATTCGTGAAAAAGAAAGACGGTTCATTCCATATGTGTATAGACTACCGGGAACTAAACAAGGTAACAATCAAGAATCGATACCCTCAACCTCGAATAGATGACCTGTTTGACCAACTACAAGGATCCAGCTACTATTCGAAGATCGATTTAAGATCTGGTTACCATCAACTTAGAATACAGGAGGAAGACATACCGAAGACAGCATTCAGAACACGGTACGGACATTACGAGTTCCTAGTCATGCCTTTTGGATTGACTAACGCACCGGCAGTATTCATGGATCTCCTGAATCGGGTGTGTAAACCATATCTCGATAAGTTCGTAATCGTATTCATTGATGACATCTTGATATACTCTAAGACCCAGGAAGAACATGCCGATCACTTGAAACGTGTCTTAGAACTGCTGAAGAAGGAACAACTATACGCGAAATTCTCTAAATGTGATTTCTAGATTCGCGAAGTTCAGTTCCTTGGACACGTAGTAAACGAGAAAGGGATACACGTAGACCCAGCCAATATCGAGGCAATCAAGAAGTGGGCAGCGCCTAAGACTCCAACTGAGGTGCGACAGTTCTTAGGGTTGGCCGGGTACTACAGGCGGTTTATCGAGGGATTCTCGAAGATTGCGCACTCATTGACTTCCCTTACACACAAAGACAAGAAATTTGAATGGGGAGAAAAACAAGAAGCTGCTTTCGATCTGTTGAAGCAGAAATTGTGCAGTGCACCAATCTTATCGCTACCAGACGGGTGCGAGGATTTTGTGGTGTACTGTGACGCATCAAAGCAAGGACTCGGTTGTGTGCTGATGCAACGCGAGAAGGTTATAGCTTATGCGTCACGACAATTAAAGGTGCACGAAAAGAACTACACAACTCATGACTTGGAATTGGGAGCCGTAGTGTTCGCATTGAAGATCTGGCGACACTATCTGTACGGCACTAAGTGCACTATATTCACTGATCATAAGAGCCTACAGCACATTTTCGACCAAAAGGAGCTAAACATGAGACAACGCAGATGGGTCGAGCTAATAGGCGATTATGACTGTGCGATCAAGTATCACCCTGGGAAAGCTAACGTAGTAGCCGACGCACTGAGCCGGAAGGAAACAACCAAACGCGTACGCGCACTGCAACTTACCATCCACTCCGAACTACCAAATCAAATTCGGATCGCACAACAAGAAGCGTTGAAAGCCGAAAACCTTACTCGAGAGGCCATGAGAGGGATGGACAAGCAAATGAAACAGAGAGGCGACGGAGCTTACTACCTAATGGATCATATCTGGATTCCACGTTATGGGGACTTAAGGAAGGTAGTGATGGATGAAGCTCACAAGAGTCGATACTCAGTACATCCAGGTTCCGACAAGATGTACCAAGACATAAAGACAACTTACTGGTGGCCTAACATGAAATCAGAAATTGCAACCTATGTGAGTAAGTGCCTGACTTGCTCCAAGGTTAAGGTCGAATATCAGAAACCGTCAGGGTTGCTCCAACAACCGGAAATTCCAGTATGGAAATGGGAACAGATTTCCATGGATTTTATTACCAAACTGCCGAAGACAGCAAGTGGTTGCGATACCATCTGGGTTATCGTAGACCGACTCACGAAATCGGCACACTTCTTACCGATTAAGGAAACTGACAAACTGGAGAAGTTAACCCGAGTCTACTTAAAGGAAATCGTATCCAGACACGGAGTCCCAATCTCCATTATATCTGACCGAGACAGCCGTTTCACGGCACATTTTTGGAAGTCCTTACACAAGGCGTTTGGGACAAGATTGGATATGAGCACTGCCTATCACCCACAAACGGATGGTCAGAGTGAACGAACCATCCAGACCTTGGAAGACATGCTTCGAGCATGTGTGATTGACTTCGGTAACAGCTGGGAGACTCACTTACCTTTGGTAGAGTTCTCCTATAATAACAGCTATCACACCAGTATTGGAGCTGCACCGTTTGAAGCACTTTACGGACGTAAGTGCAGATCACCACTCTGTTGGGCGGAAGTTGGTGAAAGCCAATTGACCGGACCCGAACTAGTGCACGAAACAACTGAAAAGATAGTGCAAATACGTAACAGAATGGCAGCAGCTCGAGACCGACAAAAGAGCTATGCTGACAAGAGGCGCAAACCTTTGGAATTCCAAGTGGGAGACCGAGTACTCCTTAAAGTCTCACCTTGGAAGGGAGTGATTCGATTCGGGAAGCGGGGAAAGTTAAATCCTCGTTATATCGGACCATTCGAGATCACTAAACGAATAGGCCCCGTGGCCTACGAACTACAACTACCGCAAGAATTGAGTAGTGTACACAACGTGTTTCACGTCTCAAAACTCAAGAAAAGTCTATCAGACGAAACGCTCGCGATTCCTTTGGAGGAAATCCAGATTGACGAACAACTTCACTTCGTTGAGGAACCGGTGGAAATCATGGACCGGGAACTCAAGAAGTTGAAACTCAGTAAAATACCTATTGTAAAAGTTCGATGGAACTCACGGCGAGGACCGGAATACACCTGGGAACGGGAGGATCAGATGAAAAAGAAATACCCTCATCTATTCACCGAACAAACCAGCACCGGCACATGAACTGAATTTCGGGACCAAATTCCCAATAACTGGGGGATGATGTGACACCTCGTAATTTCCAGGTCAGCAACTCTATTATTTTATTAATAATGTTTATTATTATTTCATACGTGGCACTAGAATAATTGTATTTAGTGTGACACGTGGCACAACGGACCAAACACACCGATAATTCGAGAAATTATCGCACAGAACTCACACGTGTCTTGAATAACGAACGTTGGTGAACGGATCGAACCACAGTACACTTTCACTGCACAATTAGGTTTCGGAGAACCTAAGTTAGTAGAACAATGTCCATATGTCGAGAAACGATGATCGTATTCGAGAAATACGAGAGATTCGGTTCAAAACAATGAAATTGGGCCTATTGGGCTCCACCGAGACCCATCGCGGTACGCGATGGACACCAACTTGGGCCTTCACGGTACGCGAAGATTGAGCGGGGAAATTTGAATTCTCCGAAAAGAGTCGCGGTATGCGACGACCGATCAACTTCCATCACCGCGATACGCGGCGTGTTTCAGGAACAGAATTATTATTTTAATCACCGCGGTACGCGGATAAGCTTTTGGGAAGCCTCCGCGGTACGCGACGACCCCAACACGCAAAATCTTTATTTAACCAAGACCAAATCATTTCTGCCGAACTCTTAAGCCATTCTCCGAACTACAAGCGATCACCCTCCGTCATTATCATCTGCAAACCATCCTCTAACCTCTGGGAAGCCATTTGAAGGCCTTAGAGACCCCATTGAAGACATTTGGAAGCTTGGAGTGAGCTAGAAAACACCAACTATCACTTTGCTCGAATTCTAGCTGCTGTGGAGGCAATTTCAAAGCTTCTGGAAGATAACTAAATCTGTTCCAACCTCATTCCAGCCTCCTTGATCACTCCAAGGTAGTTATCTAGCATCATTTTGGGTTTTTAGCACTTGTACACACACATGCAAGCCCTATAGGCTACATGCATCACCACCACCTCTTTAAGCACGAATTTTTGATGTTAATAATCTGTTATTGAATATGTTTATCACTGATTTGAAGCATTGATGATGATTCATGATGATTTTGAAAGTCTATGATGACTATTTGTTGATTTTGTCACAAAATGGTTACTTTAAACAACATGCATGCATGATCTATAATGTTTTATGTAAATTTCGGTATTGAAATGTTCTTAGAATTGATATATGAGATGTTCTACATGGTTAGGATGTTGATTTTGATCAAGATATGTCAAGAGCATGATTGTTGCTATAAATAGTAACTTTAATGTTACTAAGTGTGTGTTTTTGATGAAATAACCACATGGATATGTTTAGATCTATAAGATATGTTTAAAATGATGATTAAGAGTCAATATAATAGTTATTTGACACATTGTAATGGTTAGAATTGTCAAAGTATGATATTTACGAATGTTACTAAAAATAGTAACTTTTTGCTATAAGATTGCTAGAAAGGATGAAATTGCTAAATGTTGCGTGTTTTATATGCTTGTCATGATGATAATAGGCGACCTTATAACTTAAATGTTTGAGATGGGTGCATTTGTCAAAAGTTTCTATAAATAGAAACTTTATTTTACAAAATTGCGAATAGGAGCATGCTAGTCAAGACGTGTATGATTAAATGGCTAATAACGATTAGGATAGTGACGTTTAGATGATATTAGTTGTTAAACTTGGTGAAATATGCTTGTTTATGCACACTTGCTAAATATGGAAACTTTTACGCGCAAACTATGTTAAACCGGCTATGTGTAACTATGTACTATGTGATAACATGCTCATTTAGGATAAATATGCATGTTAGGATAATCGGAATATGACTTTATGCATGACTTGCCAAATATGGAAACTTTCCTAAAATAGAAACTTACCATAAATAGTAAGTTTCCTCATAGTAATGATTTTGGTATCCGTACACTCCACACGACACTAAACTGCACGATACACGATCACATGATCCAAACCGTCACCAACGGGTCGTTAGGTCAAACACGGTCAACACAGTCAAACACGGTCAACTCGACCCACCAACAACTTGGAGTTGTTGAACGCTAAACACGGTCCTGTGAGACCCGCATTTGTGAACACAAACTCATAGTACCTATATGATATAGGTGACTACTAGCCAGCAAGCTACGCTAACTCTGTTGAGCAAATGCATTATCAAACTCAGGTGAGTTTACGGCCCCACTTTTACTCTTTAACTGTTTTTACTCAACTTTGGGGTGAGAATACAATGCAACTGTTTTAGATATATGACTGGTATGTTGTGAAACCGTTTCTTTTTTTTTTTGAGTGTAACTTTTATCGCATAAAGCCCTCACGTATCCTTACCGTTAGTTGTTACGAACGAGTCGTTATTACGTAGTATTACTGGGTTTGACTAGCCCCACTCGGCAACAACGTTGACTGGAGGTCATAACGAGTGTAATATCGATGTTGATGTCGGGTTCAGCGATGACCCGCGGAGGCAAATGGAAACAGTCAAGTTTCGGTAAGATGACATGACACACTCACGGATCGTAGATTCAACAACTAAACTTAAACATGCCCAGTATATGTCTTTTTACTATTTATGTCTGTCTAAACCTGTGAACTCACCAACTTTTTAGTTGACACTTTTTCGCATGTATTCTCAGGTAACTAATGGAGCACACGCTAGGAAGCTCACCAGGACACACTAAGGAGTCAAGCTTACATATAGACTCATGTCCTAGGCTTGTGTGCATTTGTTTTGTTTTGAAAACAATTTGAACTATGTAGTGTCTTAAACAATTACTTTCCACTGCAAACTTATGTATTTTGTTGTTTAAACACTTCCGCTGCCTAATTATGAAAACTTGTATTGTTTTACAATTTGTGTGACTGTGTAACTCACATAGAGTCATTCTATATGACCATGAGCTGTGATCCTGGCCACGTCACACCCACGTGGACTGACACCACGAGTGGAAATTTGGGGGTGTGACATCATTGGAGATAATTAAAGGAGAATTTAAGTGGTTGGAGGGGTATAATAGGTATTGTAGCCATTGGTGACTTTTTAACAACTTCCCCTTTTTTAAAAAAAATTACACCATAAAATCCATCATTTTTTGATTTTTCCAACGAGTATAATATTGCTATATAAAAATACCGACCTGAATTGGTGTATATGAATTTTATGTTTTATAGTGTTTTCTGATGTTCATAACCCTAAACACAAAAAAACATCATAAAATGTCCAGCTTTAATCTAATGAATATTCGAATAACATAAACACCATAAATATTAACACCATAAACATAATAAAATATTTCAAAAAACACCATAGAACCTAAACACCATAAAGCTAAGTTAAAAAACACCATATGCAAAATTTAAGTGTTTATGGTGTTTTAAGTGTTAAAAAACAACATAAAAATGTCTTATTTTATTTTCATTAACACCTAGATATCATAAACACCATAAAATAATTCGAAAAACATCATAAAATATACAGACACGTTACAAAAAAAAACATAAAATGCTTTGTTTTAGTTCATTAATGTTAGAACATTACAAACATCATAAAATGTTAACACCATAAATAACTTGATTGACATCATAAAACATAAACACCATAAAACATATAGATGCGTCACAAAAAAAAAAACACCATAAAAGTCATGTTTAAATAATATTCGAAAAACACCACAAAACGAATAGTTCGTGAAACTCAGTTTAAGTCATTATTTTTATTTTAAAAACATGTATTAATATTATACTCTTTAGAA
>CM018692.1:40774876-40842376 GCA_009363875.1 Mikania micrantha
CCAAGCCCATGTGGTCTTGGGTTTTCCATTAGCATCATTGTAAGTAATTTCTTTGACATCATCTTAGATGGGACAGATGATGAGTTTGTTGTTGGTAGGACTGGTAGTTGAACAGATGGTTCAGCTATTACCTTTTTCTTTTTTTCCCACATCTGCTTGACTTTTGAGGTTGTCGAAAGAGTTTGCTTCTTTTGACAGTCATCGGAAGCACCTTTTGTCTTCCCTTCCGATGACTTGGTTTTGCTGACCAGTTGGACTTTACTTCCGAAGTTCTTCTGCCGAAGGGAAAAGATTTCTTTGGTTTGTAGGAAGCCTTCTTTGCATGTGCTTCCGATGTTCTCTTTCCTTCGGAAGCCTTTCTTTCCTGATCTTCCCAACATTCTTTTCGGAAGCCTTCTTATTCTGATTATCAGAAGTGCTTGCTTCCGATACTTTCTTTCCGAAACACTTCTTGTCTTTTTCTTCCGACCATCAGAAGTACTTGCTTCCGATACTTTTCTTTCTTGAGTTTCTTCCTGGGTCTCTCTGAAGAAACAGATGATTTGCTCCAACTCTCCTTTTTCCTCTTCCTTTGTTTCTCAGAAAACTTCTGCTTCTTGATATTAGAAGCATCAGTAGCAAAAGTGATTTTATCACCACACACAAACATACAGTCTGATTGTTTAGGATTGTTGATGCTGATTTTTGTTGAAGAAGTTGAGCTTTGATTCACAGATATGATGGTTTGGATGTTCCAACAGAGTTGTTGGCTGGAAGATTTACCTATTCCCTGAAAAAATGGCCTTTCTCTCCTTTGACCTACCCTTTTTGGACTTGTCTGATGGACAAGTAACATAGTCATTTGAGGAGATATCCCCATTTTGAATGTTCTTAGCTTGACAAAAACTATTGATTTTTTCTTAGTTTTCTTAGTTTTTTTTATTATTTTCAAAGCTGTTTTTCTGTTTCTAAGTTTGTTGGATATCATCCTCATCTGAGCATGTTGAGTTACTTGGGTTTAGATTAGAAAGACTGTCAGTTTGGCCACCTTGTGTTATCAATTCATTATCATACATAAGGTCAAATACTAGTTTTACACCTAATCTCCACCATGGGAGTGTAGGCAGATGGAGGCTCCACTTTGTTATAACCAAACCACCCCCTTCTTATTTACCAGTTCAGTTGTGCTGCTCATTTTGAAAAGTTTTTCATACTTTTCAACCTTGGCTTAAAAATTTGTCTCTATAAGACTCAGCCAATACAAGTTCAGTCTTGGCAGTGGTTAGTCTTTCTAAAAGATTGTTAATTTGACACTGTTTTTTATTGTCTTCATGTTTTAAGCTAGAAATGATCTTTTTCATTTCTTCAATCTTTTCTTTGTAATTTCTTTCATATTCAAAAAAAGTTTTCCTTGATAACTTGTAGAGACTCAAGCTCATTACAGGTGAGAAATTGATTCTTTTTTGTAAACATTTAACCTTCTCTAAACATTCAGGTGTGCACATATCATTAGTTACCTAGAATGAAAGAAGTTGAAGAAGTTGAATCATTTGCCATCAAAGCATTGTTGGAGATGGAAGCATCCTCAACTTGGAAGCTCCAATCTGCAGAGTCTTGCTCTGCAATGTTTGCACTATTTGATGAGCTTGATGGTCTTTGAGGTGGTTTCCCAGAAGTTGATGGCTGAGTGCCTGTGGACTTGCATTCCCTAGCAAAGTGCTCTAACTGTTGGCAGTTGAAGCATTTGAGCTTGGACTTGTCAAGACCAAACCCGGTCTTCATATTGTGCTTTTTGAACTGCCTGCCAGTTCTTTGGTAGAACTTCTTTGCTCTATAGGAGATCATAGCCATCTGGTAATTGATTTCATCTCCTCAAGATCATCTGTAGGAATGCCATCTAAGTCTTCCTGGCACAAGTGAAAGTAATTGGTTTCCTCATCCATGAAGGCTCCTTGCCCAGATGTTAAAAGTGGAGTGGGGTTGGAAAAAGGGTTTGTGTGTGTGGCTGATGGAGTTGGTGTTTCAGGGAAGCTGGCAATGGGTGTGGAGGTAGGGTGGTAAATGGGTGATAACTCTGGTAAGGAGGGTTGTTGATGGGTGCATAGAGTGCTGCTGAACAAGGAGTTATATGAGGGTTTAGGTTCCTGGGCATCTATTTCCATCTGGTAAGCACTGAGAGTATACCAACAGTTCACTTAGCTTTAGAGTCCTTAGATTTTCTATCCTCCGGATGGCCACAGAGTATATGTTCCAAGCTTGAGGAAGTATCTAAGAAACTTTCTTATCACATCCTGGTTCTCCATTTTGACACCTGCAACTACTAACTCATCTACAAGCTGAACATACCTGAGATATTGAGAAGTCATCTTCTCATTTTTTTGTTGACAGAAGTTCTCAAACTTCTTTTCAGCATGTCCTTATTTTCTTTGACATCTTCAGATCCTTCATACATTGCTGTAGAGAGTTCCACAGCTCTTGAGCAGATTTGCATTTCTTGAATGCATTTATGATTGAGTTAGGGATGGACATCTGGATGAGCCACAAAGCCTTCGAGTCCACTTCCATTCTCTTGTAGTCTTCATCTGAATAGAGAGCTGGATCTTTTGGCACAGGTGCTCCACAGGCGCCAGCAGTAGGAACAGTTGGGATGAAAGTCCCTTCAAGAACTGACTTCCAGAGTTTCAAGTCTTGGTTCCTGATGAATCCCTCCATCCTAACTTTCTAAGTGTCATAGTCTTCTGGAGTACCATTTTTTGTATCATGTTTGTTAAGTGCAGCCATTTGAGCAAACAACCAGAATATGAGTTTTGAAGTAGTGAGATTTTAGAAGAAATAGAACTGGTAACTTAAGGATGATTAATCACTTAAGTTCAAGAGCCAAGGCTCTGATACCACTTGTAAAAAACGGTTGCGGAGTAGGACCTACCCGATTTGTGAAGATTAAGCAGTTGAAGAACAGAGAAAGTCTTGAAGATGGGTGAGGATGTTGAAGAACACAACCAAGAACGAATCTGAGATGTAATGTAATGACTAACAATGTAAAGAAATAAGATTCATTAGTCAACATTACATTACCTACCCCTCACATGCTCTCAAACTCCATGGATAAAGAATCCATAGAGTTCATGGTGGAGAGCTCTCTCAAGATTACATTTGAAGCACACCCTCACCACTCTCTTGTCTGGTTGTCTTTCTACAAATGAGAATAATGTCTATTTATAGTGTCTCATGACCTAAAACCCTAAATACAACAAATACAACAAAATGATAATAAATAATAAATATTAAATGAAGCTCTTTCATTTGTGTGGTCTTTGGGTCATCAAGTGTCTTCGTAAACTTGAGTCTTTAGTGGCTCGTGCGGTGACTCGTTGCTCTTTAATCAACAAATACATAATACTTCCTGTTTACATTCCATCTATCAAAATTAACGGTTGGTCTTGACTTTTCTAGACCCAACAATTTCTTAGTGTTGTTCTTTCACTTGAAAATCTTCAAAGAGTGTGTGTATGTGTGGTTTGTGCCAATGAAGAGGCGTCATTTGTTTATTAATTTGCAGAATTAAAATGGAAGTTATTGACGTAATGGTGAGTTATGGTGAAAAATGAAAGGTTTGTAACATTCATACGATCTCTCCTAAGACTCTCTCCTGCTCGATCCTCTTCAATCAAAAGTTTTATAACAAATTAAACATGTTATATGTGACATATAACATGTCACTTTTGCTTCTTATATGTTACTTTTTTAATACTAGATTATTAACCGTGTACTACACGGGTTAAATAAAAATAACATGTTATATAAAATTGTTCATAATATAATATAGTCATATGTGGTATCAAAACTAAACCACATGTCAAAGAATCATAGAATATCAAACTGTTATATATCCACAAAGTAAACGCTCTTTGGATAGGACAGAGGAGGTCATTAGACTAAACTCAAAAACAATAAATTAGATGCAGCTTAATAAATGACGTTTTAAACATTAAGAACGATTGATAAACCGGCAACAAAAAACACCGTATACATTAAACCATATTCAAGAACCCACATAGACCCATTTACAAAAAAATAAATACTAAGTTGAGAAAAATAATCAAAGAAGGTAAGCTGCACAAAAAAATTAAAAATAAAAAAAATTACAATGCAGTAAAGTACGTTTATGGCTAGGTAAGCACATCCTTGAATCTACTTATAGGCGACCTTTCAAATGGATAAAGAAAGCACCCACTAATGACACATAGTTATCCTTTTACAAATATACCTACATAAAAAGGCTTCTGATAGGGCCTACAAAGTCACAACAAATGGCGTTTATTTCATCATATAGTAGACACAATGGTAATGCATTGGACATATTAAGTCCAACAATATCGTGACAGTACTCAACTTGAACAACTAGGCAAAACACGAAAATAAAGGAGAGTCCAATCAAATACAAACACTCTCACTTTACAAAATTGAAGTTGCATAATTTTGTTATAGGAGAATTGGTTGTTAAGAAACAGCTAAAATCAATCTAGGCAAACAAAAATAAAAAATAAAAAATGGTAGCATTGATTGCATGTTTGTATAAGAAAAAAAGTGGTGATGAACTATGAGAAGTGCTAATGAGAACCAAAATCAAAACAGATGAATGATGCTCGAAGTTTAAAACTAACCTATTGCAACGAAAAGAGGAACAAAGTGAAAGCCTTCTAGATTGATGGAGATAAGTTTAGATTGAAAACGAATTCTAACCAAAATGCTTTGTCAGCTAAAATCCATCATCCTATTAATTATATTTAACAACTTGCAATAATTAGGTAATAATAAATCTATATATTTGATCTTTAAAAGAAGTAATGATATTGTAAAATAATTACTTCTTGATCATAATTGAGCAGCCCCAAAATGGTAACAACTCACAAGAAGATAACGTGTAGTACCTTTAATCTGTTTAAATCAGCTCTTGTACAAAGACCAAACTTAAAATCTTTCTTACCTAGCAATAAAGAACACTCAAGGCAAGCATCTAATGGTTCAACATCTATTGCTATTTCAATCTCATATTCAAAAATTTTAGTTAATTGATCCGTCTGCACCACAATAATCAACGAAACTCTTTATGGGAAGCTTTCTCATACCATAATTTACGAAATTGGTAAACTCGCATCATTAGTTTCACATATAACAAAATTCATTTCTTTCAAATTATAATTTGAATATTATAATTCATTAACAAATTATAAATGTAGCATGTCAATGATGGCTAGCTTAGGTTGTTTTTCAAAACACCAACAATATTAATCCAAGTCAACTTGTCAAAAAGCATACATCACATGAGAGGACTAATTTGTATCCACGTAAAAGATTTAATTTGTTAGAAGTACCATTTTGTAAGCATGAAAGTGTTAAAGTCGAACAAACAAAGAGTTGAAGAAGATAACTTACCCAATGTTTTCCAAACCTCCCCTTGAATGTCGTTACTGAACAAAAAATTTGCCTATATGTACGACGAGAATCTGCTCAATCCAAAACAAACCTGTTGAAATAACAAAAGGCTTTATTTGTGCCGACCCGTACCTTGTTAGAAACCTGAACAATAGCCAATCTGACTCCATCTATCCGCTGGTGATATATCCAAAATATGCTCACATTTCTTCGGTATATCCATCGTTGTCAAAGTGCCCGGCAACAACGTTTTAGGAACCCAAGACAAAACATTCAACCGATCTATTTTTAACACCTTTCTTAACTAATACTCCTTACGAGAGACTCAAGGTGCCCATGAAAATAACCGTAGTGAAACTTCTTGATTTTATAAGAATTAAATATAATCTAATGAGTAATGGTTATGAACACACATGAATATTCATTTGAATCATGATGCATGTGCACAAAAAACATGGATGGATAAATAGAAATGAAAAAATATGAATGATGAAATGAACAATACATTGTAAAGGTTACTAGTTTTCAAAAGATGATGTTGATTTCTTAGTGTTGCTCTTTCACTTGAAAATATTCAAGAGTGTGTGTATGTGTGGTTTGTGCCAATGAAGAGGCCTCATTTGTTTATTAATTTGCAGAATTAAAATGGAAGTTATGGACGTAATTGTGAGTTATGGTGAAAATTTAAAGGTTTTGTAACATTCATACGATCTCTCCTAAGACTCTCTCTCCTGCTCGATCCTCTTTAATCAAACGTTTTATAACAAATTAAAATGTTATATGTGACAAATAACATGTCACTTTTGCTTCTTATGTGTTACTTTATTTAATATGTTCTAAAAAATTTTAGGAGAACATATCAATTGGGTCAAGACGGGAATCAAGGAGAAGCCAGCAGCTCAAGGTCCTTGCTCATCTTTTGTTCGTTACAAATCAAAAAACCTGAGGGATTTGTAGACTCATAATCTCACCATGCTTGGCCGGCATAAACCTGCATCGATTCATCAACCCCGCTTCGCTGAAGATCGACCACCATCGCTTCTGAAATGAGCACGACGTGTTCTCTAACCCTAGATCTATATCCACCTCTAGTGGCATGCCATCAACCGATCCATAGCCTCTCTATTGCAATTGGATGAGCTTATAACATGTTTGCTGGGGAATGCAATGATTCAATTCATGGGATCTGTTAATGGCAAAGCTGTTAAGGTCTTTCTTAATGGAAGCAGTATGAACTGCTTCGTCCAGACCAGGGTTCCCACTCATTTGCACGTTACCATTGCAGCCATATCCTCATTTTTGATGTTAGTCGGCAATGTTGAGGACCTTCCATGTACATGCACTACAAAAAAATGGGTATCCGTAAAGAGCGGGAGTTGACCAAAATATTGGCGTTTTCAGTGAAAGCTATAGCGACTATTAGTCGTCGCTATAGCTGAAATTTTTTTATTTTTTTAATTCTTTTGTAACCGAAACTTGGGTAAAAGAAATATAAAAAAAATAATTTAGAAGCAATAGCCAATTTTTCAAAAATAATTACTTTTTAGATAATGCAAAAACGAAATGACATCATATGCACTTGGTCCTATAGAGTTCACGCAGAACCCCGATTTTTGCAAAAATCTTTCGAAAACTCCATTTTCTCCTCTCCCATGGGCGATTTTGAGGTTTAGACCGGTTCTAGTGTTCATTTTGTGTTCAAAGGGTTGTTAGAGCCTTATCATTTACATAGGAAATTTGGTTCAAATGTAGGAATATAAATGCGTGAATGTATTAGGAAATCTGAATCTGGAAATTGGTATTTTGTGCTAGGTTTTAGCAGGTTTACACGTTAAAAACTGGAAACTTTAATAAAAAAATTCAAATTGGTCAGTTTGCTATAGCGACGATTTGTCATCGCAGATGATGATGATGACTGAGGATGGATAAACTCAACCATCCGGATAAACACATTAAAGCAATAAATCATATTCTCCCTTGCCAAGCATGGCAAGGTAAGGGAACTAAATGCCGGAAAAGGCATTGGAGGCCGAGCGTGCATACCAACTCAAATGGGTAGCAGAACATCAAATAAAAGGAGTATAAAGCAAATATTCTCACTTTAGTGAAATAAACGAGTTGATCTCGAAAGAAAAAGGTGAATGGACAACCTGACTGTCACAAACTGGAGCTCAAGGAGCTATAACAGTCAAACTATTATACGCGAATAATAATACCGGAGGTTACCAAGAAAAACAACTTTTTAAGCTTTGAAGACAATGATCACCAAAAGGAAGCTAACTCCGGGTATAAATCAAGAGGCTGAAAGCATGTAAGGCATTCCCATCCATTCACACCCGTACTTTCACTTGCTTCATGTTCGAGAGAGCTTTCTACCTACTCTCATGTTGAGTCTCGACCACAGGGGAAATCTCCTGTGGTAAGGGTGACGGAGTGTTGTTTGTGTGTTCAACACCACGGAGTGAAGCTCTAAGAGGAGGGCATTGTAGCAAAATTTGGCGCCCACCATGGGGCATAGTCTTGCTAATTTTTTAAAGTGAGATACTCCCTACTCGTTAACTTTTTCTGTTGACATGGGTCGAGAAGTTCCCTAGGAAGAAAGATGGAAGGAATGAGTAATGTTGAAGAGAACCAACCTCCTACCATAGCAGATATGATAGAGTTGACACTTGAGGGTGTAACGGGTAATTCCATCGCTTGCAGGAGTTGATTAGCAATTACATATGGGAAGAGTGCCTTCGGGTTGTCAGATCCTTTGGCTTACGAGGGAGATACTTCCATGCCCATAACTCCCCCGATCCAAAACGTAGCCGAGTTAGTGGTGCCTTTCAAGAACTTGGGGTAGTCCAGCACTTTGGAAAGTAATATGGTGCTTGCTCCAACCACAATGCCTAAGGCTACGAACCACATGCTCCTAGGATTCCCAGGAAACGTGTCACACGGGCTGATTAGGACGGAGCTGTGCTCTTTAACCATGGTCAGCTGAGTTTTTACAATCCCTGACACGAAAAGAAGTTATTAGCCTTTTCTCAAGCACTTGTTAACCTAGTTAACTCTGGATATGCAGGTGACAACCTCTTTAATCCTTTGGTTAGCCAAAATATGGCTAAGCCATTTTGGCCCAACCCTTAACCTCTTTTCCTTACCCCATGCATCTGAACCATCAAATATCCACCATACCTTATTCAGCCACACAAAGTATGGGTCCATACCTTTTGCAACTTACACAATGCCACCCCCGGCTTCCCAGGAAATGCGAGCTACCGATGATCTCCCTTAGCCTTATGTGCCAACCACCCAAACCAAGTTTTCAGCCATAATAGCCAACTTTGCCTTCCCACCAAAAAATGAAATGACAACCAATGTTAAAACTTATGATGCCCTAGGGATCCAGATCACCACCTTGAGCTTTTTTTCGGTGCTGCCATGTTAGAATGGTGGCGTCTACTGTTATGGTGTCATATGTTCTCGCAAACACTAGGGGGCCCAACATGACTATGGTTCAATAGGTTTCCCAATGGCAGTATTGATACATTCGAAGATCTCAGGTGAAAATTCTTGGCAAACTTTGTACAACAAAAACGATATACCAGGGATCTCGTGGAGTTACATAACATATAGCAAAAAGAAAATGAAGATATGCGTGCATTCATGGAGCGTTACAAGGTAGAAAGTTTAAGCATCGGCTAGGCGACTGAACAAATGAGGATGTCTGGTTTCATCCACGGGGTTCGACCACACCAACTGATCGAAGACCTCAACAAAAAAATACCGAATATAATGGAGGAGGCAATGAAAAGAACGGAGGCATTTGTAAGAGGGAAGGAGGCCACTCAAGTAGTTGATGAGGCTAGGAAGTCCAGAACACAGCCGAGAAAACATTCTCTTCCATGATCTAGATCTCACAGATTCCAACCGTTTGAAAGACGGAAACAACACCGCCCCTAAGAGTCGCACAACCATATAACAGGGCATCATATTCACCAAAAATTCATGATGATGATAAAGAGAAGCAAGTACAATTTACAGCATAAACAAAAACCCCAAAGGAGATTTTAGCTATAGAGGAGGCTCGTTTCAGTTTTAGACCTCCTAAACAGTTGTCCAAGGAAATAAGTGAACGAAACCCAAACAAATTTTGTGACTTTATCTAGGAAACAGGTCATTAAAAATATGATTGTTTTCAACTTAAAAAAATAATTAAGGCGGTGGTAAAATCTGGTGAACTCGCCCATTTGGTTAAAGACATCAAAGGTAAGAAGCCAACTGCTGAAAAAACTGATCAAAGCAAGAATAAAGGGAAAAAGGCAGAAATCCTAATGGTTTCACGATCAAAAGCTCCCACCGTACGTCCTAATAGGCAAGTCAAACTATGGATGCATGTTAAAGTAGATTTCCCACCAATACCAACTATGGCAGGTCATCCGGTACCTGTGATAGTCAATGCAAAAATTGATGGCCAGAAGGTTCAACGAGTATATTGGGTTGGAGGGAGTGCGGTAGAACTTATGTATGAGCACTACATTGCGTAGTTAACAACCGAGGCAAGAGGAAGGTTGCAGCCGCATAGTACACCGCTAGTGGGGTTCTTAGGAGAAAAAGTATGTCCCATGGGAGAACTTACTCTTATGGTCACTTTAGGAAGAAGAAAGTATAGGCGAACTGAGGACATCACGTTCCTTGTAGTTAGTGCTCCATCAAAATACAATGTTATTATGGTCATTCCTGGCATCAGTGCTTTCGGTGCAATCGTCTCTATTGTCCATGCGATGATCAAGTTCCCCACTAAAGCGGGAGTATGCACCATTATGTCCAAAACGGAGCAAATGTTAGTGGGAAGAGTTGAAAAAGACAACATGCTTGGCCAGGGCCTCAACATAAACAAAGAACACCCTGATCAGTTGATTAACGTTGGCCTGGACCTCACACCGTACGTCCTAATAGGCAAGTCAAACTATGGATGCATGTTAAAGTAGATTTCCCACCAATACCAACTATGGTAGGTCATCCGGTGCTTGTGATAGTCAATGCAAAAATTGATGGCCAGAAGGTTCAACGAGTATATTGGGTTGGAGGGAGTGTGGTAGAACTTATGTATGAGCACTACATTGCGTAGTTAACAACCGAGGCAAGAGGAAGGTTGCAGCCGCATAGTACACCGCTAGTGGGGTTCTTAGGAGAAAAGTATGTCCCATGGGAGAACTTACTCTTATGGTCACTTTAGGAAGAAGAAAGTATAGGCGAACTGAGGACATCACGTTCCTTGTAGTTCGTGCTCCATCAAAATACAATGTTATTATGGTCATTCGAGGCATCAGTGCTTTCGGTGCAATCGTCTCTATTGCCCATGCGATGATCAAGTTCCCCACTAAAGCGGGAGTATGCACCATTATGTTCAAAATGGAGCAAATGTTAGTGGGAAGAGTTGAAAAAGACAACATGCTTGGCCAGGGCCTCAACATAAACAAAGAACACCCTGATCAGTTGATTAACGTTGGCCTGGACCTCACACCGTACGTCCTAATAGGCAAGTCAAACTATGGATGCATGTTAAAGTAGATTTCCCACCAATACCAATTATGGCAGGTCATCCGGTGCCTGTGATAGTCAATGCAAAAATTGATGGCCAGAAGGTTCAACGAGTATATTGGGTTGGAGGGAGTGTGGTAGAACTTATGTATAGCACTACATTGCGTAGTTAACAACCGAGGCAAGAGGAAGGTTGCAGCCGCATAGTACACCGCTAGTGGGGTTCTTAGGAGAAAAAAGTATGTCCCATGGGAGAACTTACTCTTATGGTCACTTTAGGAAGAAGAAAGTATAGGCGAACTGAGGACATCACGTTCCTTGTAGTTTGTGCTCCATCAAAATACAATGTTATTATGGTCATTCCAGGCATCAGTGCTTTCGGTGCAATCGTCTCTATTGCCCATGCGATGATCAAGTTCCCCACTAAAGCGGGAGTATGCACCATTATGTTCAAAACAGAGCAAATGTTAGTGGGAAGAGTTGAAAAAGACAACATGCTTGGCCAGGGCCTCAACATAAACAAAGAACACCCTGATCAGTTGATTAAAGTTGGCCTGAACCTCACACAACAAAACAAGGTGAGTCTGGCCAAGCTGCTATAAAACAATATTCATAGGAACCCTCTAACTTGGTAGGAGTGTCACGTTACCTCATAGAGCACTCTATGAATGTTAATCCCAAGACTAATCCAGTAATGCAAAAGAAAAGGAGCATGTCCTTTGAGAGAAGCCGAGCAGTTTGTGATGAAGTGGATAAATTAGTTAAGGTGAAAATCCTCCGAGAAGTAAATTATCATACATTAGTTGCTAACCTGGTCATGGTTAAGAAATCGGACAGAAGTCGGTGGATGTTCGTAGATTTCAAGGATCTTAACAAGGCATGTCCAAAGGATTGCTATCCCTTACCGGAAATTGACTTTATAGTCGACTCCTTGATGGGTTTCACATTCTAATGTTTTCTGGATGACTATAAGGGGTATAACTAGATACAAATAAGCAGGGAAAATGAAGAAAAGACGTCTTTCTACACAGCCAAGGGGATCTTTTGCTACACAAAAATGCCATTCGTCCTAAACAAATGCAGGATCCATGTACCAAAAGTTAATTGACAAGGTATTCCATCAGTAGGTTGGTCGGAATATGGAGGCGTACGTTGATGATCTAGTGATTAAAAGTAACAGTGAGGCAGCCATGTTGAAAGATATTGAAGAAACATTTGATAATCTGAGGAATATAAATATGATGCTTAACCCAAGTAAATGTTCCTTTTGATTCAAGGAGGGCAAGTTCCTAGACCATGTGGTTAGCAAACAAGAAATCAAGGCCAGCCCTAACAAAATCCGAGCAATACAACTAATGTCCTCTCCTAGAAGCTGGAAGGAGGTACAAAGCCTCAATGGAAAATTAGGAGCATTGCACAGGTTCTTTTCAAAATTAGGAGAGAAATCGTTACCATTTTTTAAAACTTTGAATGGATGCACAAAGAAGTTCGAATGGTCTGAAGAAGCAGAGAATGCCTTTGATCAAATAAAGACTCACTTAGGTAGTTTACTGCCACTAAGGGCCCCATAAAAAGGAAAGGAGTTGCTATTGTATATCGTTACAAGAGAGGAGGCTATCAGCTTGGTGTTAATTGTAGGAAAAAATGGCATACAAGAACATGTGTATTTTGTTAGCAAGGTCCTTAAGGAGGTTGAGGTAAGATACCCACAGCTAGAAAAAACAGTGCTAGCACTTGTCCACACTGGAAGACGTTTATGGAGATATTTTCAAGCATACATTGTTAAAATGATGAACAATCTTCTCGGACGAGAAATCCTGGCTAAACCGGAAAATTCCAGGAAGTTGGCTAAATGGGCAGTGGAGTTAGGCGAACATGGCTTAACATACCATCCTTGGATAACCATAAAAGGTCAGGTATTGGCGGACTTCCTAGTTGAAGGAGTAGGGGCAGATGACCTATCACCTAATGAGCTGATGGAGGTGGTTGACGAAATCAAGAGCAATTCCACAAAGTGGTTGTTATACAAGAATGGTGCATCTAGTGTTGAGGGGTTAGGTGCAGGCCTACTCCTGATAAGCCCAGAGGGAATTGAACTTACATATGCCCTAAGGTTGAACTTCCTGAGTACGAATAATGAGGCCAAGTATGAAGCCTTGTTGGCTGGTTTAGGACTGACTTTCCAAATGAATGTAACACACCTTCAAGCTCATCCTGATTCTTTGTTGGTAGCAAACCAGGTAAATGGGACCTATGAAGCGAAGGAAGAAAGAATGAAGGCCTACTTCAAAAATCAAAGCAATTGAAAAACATGTTTGAAGTATGTAATCTGGTACAAGTATCAAGAAGTCAAAATAAGAAAGAAGATGCTTTGAGCAAACTTGCATCCTTGGCTTTTGCCCATCTCACAAAAAAGGTTTTGGTGGAAGTTTTGCAAACAAGTTTGATCGCAAAGGTGGAGGTCCATGAAGTAATGGAAGAAGGAAATAGCTGGATGACACCCATCTATGAGTACCTCAATACTCGGTCCTTGCCAGAAGATAAGGAGGAAGCCACACGTGTCAGGATCAAGTCAGAACAATACATGATTGAACAGGGCTTGTTGTTTAAAAAATCCTACTTGGCACCCGTCCTTAGGTGTGTAGCGCCCAAGCAGAGCAATTACTCGATCTGGGAAGTCCACGAGGGAATATGTGGAAGTCATGCCGGTCCACAAATGGTGGTATCTAAAGTAATGTATATGGGTTACTATTGGCCCACGATGCATAAGGATACGATTGATGAAATCAAGAAATGCAAAGCTTGTCAATTGCATGCCCCTTTGAAGCATACACCCAAGTACGACTTGATTACGATCTTTGTTGCATGGCCTTTCCACAAATGTGGAATGGCATCGTGGGTCCATTTCTAGCAAGTCGGGGAGGTATAAAGTTCTTATTAGTTGCAGTCGTTAATTTCATGAAATGGCTGGAAGTCAGACCACTTGCTTCCATTACTGGAAGGAAGTGGTGAAGTTTTTTTTGTGAAAACATCGTGTGTAGGTTCGGATTACCTGGGGTGGTAATTACGGACAATGGAAAGCAATTTGAAACAGACCTTTTTAAAGGATGGTGTGTGGAATTGCATATTAAACACATCTTTACCTCCGTGGTACATCCACAGGCCAACGGGAAGGTAGAACGTATGAACCAAAGCATTGTCAAAGGGTTGAAAACCACATTAGGCAGGCATGGAAAAAATTGTCAAGATGAATTACCCTGTGTGCTTTGGGCTATTCGAACAACCGGAAAAACAAGCCATGGCAAGACTCCATTTAGCCTCGTCCATGGATTAGAAGCAATGATCCCAGCAGAAGTAGAAGTGCTTTCCCCGAGACAACACACATTTGAAGATAACGTAAATGAAAAGGAGTTTTTCAATCTGGAGATGGTGAATGAGGCGAGAGAACAAGTCATTATTCAAGAATCATAGTAGAAACAAAGTGTGGAAAGATACTACAACACAAACATTAAACCCGAAGCATTCAAGCGAGACGACTTGGTCCTCAGAAAGAATGAATCAAGTCACAAGGAAGTAATGGGAAGGGCCATACCAGATGGCAGAAAACCATCGGCGAGGCTCCTACAACATTGGAACTCTTGCAACTTGGGGCGTTTCTACATGTAATTGTCAAGTGTATAAGCATGTTTGTTTTTGGTTTTCTTGGAGGAACGTTTAGATTTTGTCTATGACAGTCACGAAAATGACACGTTTCCTCTATTTGGTATGGCTATATGACAATTACATAATTCATAGAACATGTTCGTCTGATTCCTAATTTCTTATTTATATTATCTCAAGTGATAAAGCGAATTCGTTTCATCAAACACTAAATATACATAATGACCCGAGAAACATAATGCGCAAGCTAAAAGTCGGATATCAATCTGCTCGCACAAAAGATTGAATGACTAGTCCAAATAATTAAATGGGGTTCAACCTTGTCTTACCAATGAGAGAGGGTGAGCTCCTAATACAATTCAGCTCCATGGGATCTGGCCATGACCTGGCCATGTCAGGTGTACCTATCATACAAGAACGACATTTGTCCCTTGTTTCATAACAAAAAGGCTGATCACCTTACATAACACAACACATAACATAGCACACATCATTCAACTATATTCCAAAAAGTCAAGTACATGATTAGGAGTTCAACGCATACAAAAGTAGAGACCACAAAAATGGACAGTCCAACTAGTTCATTTCATATTTAACTACCTACTATTTACCCAATTCAGTTGTCTACACCTTTACCAGAAGGCCCCTCGGTGTTGGATTTGGTGGAAAAGTTTGAAAACATTGGCACTGGAGTGCTTGAAGTAATAGGCATGTTGACATCAGGGTGACGCATAAAACTTGGCACTTTAGAGATGTAAGGAGTACTTGAAGAGGGCTTTCTTTACAAATGCTTAACCTCTTCCAAACGACCAGGGCATAGTTGATGTTCACCTTGCAGGGATAGCAGTTGGGAATTCAAGTTAAAGGCCGCATTTGTTTGAGCACTTAATTGATCGGTCAACTTGGATACACTTTCTTCCCTCTTAGCTGTAAAATCCAAAAAGTTTGCCCAACGACGAGAAATATCAAGACGAAGAGATCCTAGCTGAGCTAGTGAGAGTACAACCCATCCAAAATTGACACATCTGTCAAGGATCCAACTTCCAATTTCTTACTAGGGGTTGAGAAGCATAAGGCCAAAATACAACAGGTAGAGACATCAGAGTAAAGGTCCTGGCTAGCTTCGTCCCAAGGTGGAACGTATGGTGCGCTAGGTACGTCAACATTCAAGGAGGGCAACATAGTAACTGGAGGAGATCCTTTCATAAGACAGGTTGAACCACTATCAAAGCCATCCCAGAACAAGTTATCATTATCGGTCAAAGGATCCACGGACGAAGACAGGTTGTGCACTTCCTTTTTCTTACGATTATCATGGGTAGCAGCCAATCTGCCCGAGTCCTTAAACGCTTGGAGGGGTTTGAAGTATCCTTGCTTTCCCCCCCCCCCCCCCCCCCCCCTGGGCTGGTCTTTCCTTTTTTGCACAAGGAATGCCTTAGGGGCGCTAGGTCCCAAGGTCAAGTTAGGACTTCACATCAAGATACACCCGTGTCAAGTATGACACTTGTATACTCACCACCCGTATACACAGTTTTTGCATGGTTTGTAGAAGCATCCTTTTCATTCTCCTTTAGAGGACATGATGAACTCTCAACATCAGAAGTGCTGTCCAATTATATTAACTCTTGTAAACCCATAGCTGCAATAGACAAAACACAAAGAACATATAAGAACTCCGTGCATCAACCCTCTTAAATATCTTTATCACTACATTCAAAGAAAAAATAGATAAACAAGTAAACAATAATAATAATAGTATTACTGAATCAACACGAGAAGAAACACGAAGGAACACGTAACCACATCACGTCGGCTGAAGGTAGGGCGATGACCCGGTTTACTCCATTTTTTCTCAAACTGACGAGCACCAATTCTTCCTCTGGAAAAGGTTGAATATATGTCTTATTTTCGATCAACATTTCGCATGATCAAGATTAACGTTCGCGTCACGATGGCAGATCTCAAATTAACAATCTGTGGGATTTCAAAACAAAGGAGGAGATTGAAGGACAGAAGACTTGACCCAAAAGAAATGGTTTTTCGAGAACTTAACAGGGAGATTTGTCGGAAAAATGATTTGGCATGCTGGATCTTTCCAGCATTGGATGGTCAGCCAATCATCGTTCTTTGCAAGATGAAAGAATGATCAACAAGGCAAAAATTGGAGAAATGTTTAGAGAGTTGCATGCAACCTCAAAATGCGTACTTACTCCAAATGGAGCTAGTTGACACAAACTTAGCTCATAATATTCCAAGACTCCAATGCAGAAAGTCGATAAAGGCAATTGAATATTCAAAAATTCAAAAAAAAAAAAAACGAGTGTACATTGTACAATGCAATAAAACCCGAAGGGCAATCCAAAATGCTATGGCTTGAATCAAGAAACGTTGGGGGAGAACCTTGGGTCAATAGAATATCGCGAACAAAATGCATGAAACTCCATCTTGCTCATCTTGGAGAGACGATGTCTCATATCATATCGGTTCGACATCAGAAAACAAATAAACAGTTGAAATACTAACCTGCAAATGAGGAATCAATGGCGGATGCAAGGAGAAACCAGAAGAGAAAGAAACGGAAACAGGGGAGGCTTTAATGACGACTTCTCATTTAAATACAATGGCTGCAGTCGTTATTGAATACCCCAACGTCCCTTCAAACGCAAACTCCATCATACAAAATAATAGTAATAATAATAATAAACAAATAAGTAAAATATATATATATATCTTCATATATATACAATCATAGTAATACAACAATAAAACGTCTTAGGATGAGCGCCGATCATTTGAATATCCATTCTTAGTCAGGAACCACTATTGGTTGGACACAATAGTCGAACCTGACTGGGGCTTGATTACGGAGGATGGATAAACTCAACCATCCGGATAAACACGTTAAAGCAATAAGATCATATTCACCCTTGTTAAGCATGGCATGGGTAAGGGAACTAAAGGCGGGAAAAGGCATTGGAGGCCGAACGTGCATACCAACTCGATCAAAAGGGATGCAAGAACAACAAATAAAAAGAGTACAAAGCAAATCTTCCCACTTTAGTGAAATAAACGAGTTGACTCTCGAAAGCAAAAGGTGAATGGACAACCTGAGTGTCACAGACCGGAGCTCGAGGTGCTACAGTAGTCAAAGTAGTATTATACACAAATAGCAATACCGGAGGTTACCAAGAAAAAGAGTGTTTAAGCTTAAAAGACTATGATCTCCAAAAGGAAACCAACTCTGGGCATAAATCAAGCAGGCAAGGCATTCACATCCATTCACAACCATACTTTCACTTGCTTCACGTTCGAGAGAGCTTTCTGAGTCTCGACCATAGGGAAACCTCCTGTGGTAAGGCTAACGGGGTGTTGTTTCTGTGTGCAAGACCACTGAGTGAAGCTCTAAGAGGAGGACGTTGTAGCAACAAGTGATATTGACCTTTTTTGACCAACCACTATAGCGATGACTTGTCGAGGCAATGAGATTCTTTGACCACTCTCTATAACGACCACATGCCGTTGCTATAGAGATTTCTAAATAAATTTATTCTTTTCAAATAATAAATAAAATCAAAATAAATCAAAATAAAAAAAAAACTGGACACCTCTATAGCGATGACAACTCGTCGCTATTGCTTGAAAAATAACGACGACAACAACAACGATGATTTGTATTGGCTATAGCAACTATTCTATTTGGACAACTGCTTAGAGGCGACGTGTCGTCGCTATAGGTGATTTTTCTTGCATTGAGGGTTGCTAAACAAGTTGAATTGGTCATTCAATATTATTATATTTTTGTTTGCTTTTATGTGAAAGGCTTGGATATGGTAATGTTGTTTCTTGGCTTTCGACTTTAAGTCCGATTATGTGCTTCAGCTAGGTTTGAATTCGATTGAATTTGAAGTTATACTATCAAAGTTAAAACTGCTGGCTTGTTCCATTTATGTCTATCAACACCTGAGTTACCGAACCAATTGTGATGATCTTCTACCTCTGAAGCCATGCCACTGACTGCCCCAAAGATTGTTATGGCTTGTTGTATTGGGTTGAATTCTATTACGCATTATACCAGATGGCTGCCCACTTGACGCCCGTTATTCTTGCGAATCAACGGGTCAATCGTCAACCTTTGTTTGAAGCTGAATCTGTTAATAAGCAGTGACAAACAAACGCATTACAATTCCAAGTTGTTTATTGAACGTATGTTATGCTCCATCTATATCGCAAGGTTTTATGCATTTTCATCAGCACTCCAAATTGTGTTAGGACCATACCAAGTCATTTCTAAAAAGGGCCAGTTATCATATTTCTCTACTTCGAAGTGTCATGATGTCCTGGAGCAGCAGATCACTCCAAATTCCTATCATCACTTAGCTGCAAATATAGGCTGGGATTTACGTCATCTTTTAGCGAAATCAACAATTCTTGATGGTAAACTAAATGAGGAGGTCTATGTACTACAACCAGAACAATTCATGAAAACCATGCATGTACATAAAGTATATATAAACTGCTAAGGATTTGTACCGGCATAGGCAAGCACCAAGAGCTTGGTACATCAAGTTAGATTTGATGCTAAAAGGCCTAAACTTCCAACGATGCCATCAAGAACTAGCATTTATATAAGATTTACCACAATTTTACTTCTAACAGGAGTATATGTTTGATGATTTGGTGGTAACCGGTTCAAGCAAGGCATATGTCATTGATTTCAAGAACAAATGGCGGTTAAGCTTGAAATGAGTGACATGGGAAAGTTAGCATACTATCTTGGCATTGAAGTTACTCATCAAAGAAGGAATTGCTATTAAGCAAGAAGGAGCACACTGAAGTTCTTAAAAGAAGTGGGAATGCATGCTAGTTACTGGATACACTGTCCCATGGAATCTGGATATAAGTTGCGTAAGTGTGAAAAGGATCCAGAAGTGGATGCCACCAAGTACCGATAAATAATTTGCTTCCTCCAATAAATTTTTTTTTTTAAATAGGTAGGTTTTTTGGTGTTAAAGGATTTTAGAGCTTTTTTTTTCATTCTTTTATTTCTATGTAAGTTTGAGCTAGGGACTTCTCCGAAGCAACATATCTATCACATGTTGCATATTTTAGTGTAATTGGTAATATTAAAAAGTTAGAGGTGCAGAGTGCAGAGTGCAGACTCATTTGATATTTCTGAGCTCCAGACCAAGCGTGGGGGTCATATGGGTAGTGCCCGTAGCGGGGTCCAAGGGGCAGAACCCCTAAACGAAATTTACTTATTTCTTATGTTCGGAATTATCTTGATCCGAGATTTAGCCAATTAATATTACCCGCCAAAACCAACCGCCAATAACTACCTTGCGGTTGGTTAGTGATGAATAACATGAACGAATTCGCAGATTAATTAATCAATCGAAATTTCATGTCACTGTTTTCTCCCTATTGGATTATCCCATAATCAAATTTATTGAACTCGAAAGGGAAGAAATATTGATTTCGGATAGTGATTTATACACGATCCGATATATTTCCCAGTTTTTTGACTAATTTCTCTAACATCACATTTTGGGGTAGAAGTAAAATTCATTTTCATCTCTCTCTTCAAAACCCGACTCAAAAGTAGGGATTCACTAGGTGTGTTTGTTTGTTTCTAGGTAAGCTGCAATAGGAGAAGATAATTTTTCCTTACCAAATTCACTAGGGCAATGACTTTCACCTTTTACACTAAAGTCACTACCCTTACAGATGACTGTGGCACACAGATTGTGAAAGTCGTTGCCACTCCCTAGCGTCTTACCTATAAACACAAGAATTGAAAAAAAAAAACACCGAAAAAAATCTTTACCATTCCAATAACCACCTATTCCACCAAAAAAAAATCTTTTCGATATCTAGGACACACATAACATGACCTCAACTACTTGGTCGGTTTTACCCATGGACCAAGGCTGTGCGTCTCTACCCCAGTTGTGGGGTTTTCCCGGTTGAATGTCATGCAAAAATCTGATGCCTAGTGGGCCTGGTTAAGACAACACATTGGTCAAAGTGGGGTGTGAACCTCTTCGTTGGGAGAGGTGCGATATCTCCTAAAATTATGAAAGTCGCCGTTCAATAAAAAAACTTCTTGGTCCGGTTGTGTGGCTGATGTATGCAAACTCCAAGACACCCACACTTGGTAGCTGTTAAGCAAATCATTAGGTACATATGAGGAATAGTGGGTGTAAAGACTAATAAAGGCTGATGCTCACCAAACTTCAATTTTGTCTAAGTATAAGAGACTACACAGACAAACAGCCTTCGGAAGGAAGGAGTTCCTCTTCGGAAGCAACATTGCTTCCGAAGGGTAACTAACTCCTACTGAAGGCTGTACAAGACAAACACTTCGGAAGGCCAACATTTAGAGTTAAAGCTTCAAAGTTTCTGAAGACATAAAAGCTTCTGAAGAACTAAAGGCTTCCGAAGACTAACAGCTTCCGAAGATTCTCTTCTGCACCCAAAGACAAAGACAAAGACTTCCGAGGATAATCCTCTGACAAAGACTGTAGCTGATTACTTTCATAGTACAAAAGGGACTGACACAAGACATGCTGGTCTGAGTAAAACCAAAGAGAACATACCGATAGTCAGACACAGCACCTTACTTCCCTTCCTCAGCATTAAATGCAAAAGATCATCTGAAGCCTTGAAGATCAACAACATTAAATGCCTTTTGTATTTAGCTAGTCTTTTGTAAAGTCAATGTCTATAATTGTAATAATTGTAATCAAGTGTCTTAGCCTGTTAAGACACTTTACATACTAGAATAAGCTATACTTTATGTACTGTCTAGTATACCCAACTTGTATTCCTACGTGTATACGGTTGTAGCCTTAGCTATATAACCTCTCATTGTAAACCTGTTTAGGTGTTCTTGTCTGCTTACAACACTTGTAATACTTCGAGAGAAATATATCTTTGAGCTTGAATTTGTTCTTGTGTTCTTACTGTTATTGAAAGATTATTAACTTACCATTGAATGTGTGAGATAACCTTCTAACAGACATTCCGCATCTGTTAGATTGTAAGAGAGAAATACTTGTGAAGTGTTGTTTAGATTGAACAACCCGATCCAACAAGTGGTATCAGAGCCTTGGCTTTTGAACTTAAGTGATTAATCATCCTTAAGTTACCAGTTCTATTTCTTCTAAAATCTCACTACTTCAAAACTCAGAAAATTTGTGTTTGTTCAAATGGCTGCACTCAACAAACATGATACAGAAAATGGTACTCTCAACAAGCCACCAATGTTCACTCTTGAAGACTATGACACTTGGAAAGTCAGAATGGAGGGATTCATCAGGAATCAGGACTTCAAGCTATGGAAGTCGGTTCTTGAAGGGCCTTTCATCCCTACTGTTTCTGCTGCTGGCGCTGGTGGAGCTCATGTGCCTAAAGATCTTATTCTATATTCTGATGAAGACTACAAGAGAATGGAAGTGGACTCGAAGGCTTTGTGGCTCATCCAGATGGCCATCCCTAACTCAATCATACATGCATTCAAGAAATGCAAATCTGCTCAAGAGCTGTGGAATTCTCTACAGCAGATGTATGAAGGTTCTGAAGATGTCAAAGAAAATAAGAAGGACATGCTGAAACAGAAGTTTGAGAACTTCTGTCAACAAAACAATGAGAAGATGACTTCTCAATATCTCAGGTATGTTCAGCTTGTAGATGAGTTAATAGCTGCAGGTGTCAAAATGGAGAACCAGGATGTGATCAGAAAGTTTCTTAGATCACTTCCTTATGCTTGGAACATATACTCTGTGGCCATCCGGAGGGCAGAAAATCTAAGGACTCTAAAGCTAAGTGAACTGTTTGGTATACTCAGTGCTTACCAGATGAAAATAGATGCCCAAGAACCTAAACCCAGCCATGTAACTCATGGTTTAGCAGCATTCTATGCACCCATCAAGAACTCTCCTTACCAGAGCTATCAACCCGTTTACCACCCTACCTCCACACCCAATGTCACCTTTCCTGAAACACCATCTCCATCAACCATACACACAAATCCTTTTTCCAACCCAACTCCACCTTTAACCTTTGGACAAGGAGCTTTCATGGCTGAGGAAACCAATTACTTTCACTTGTGCCAAGAAGACTTAGATGGCATTCCTGCAGATGATCTTGAGGAGATGGACATCAACTACCAGATGGCCATGATCTCCTATAGAGCAAATAAGTTTTACCAAAGAACTGGCAGGCAGTTCAAAAAGCACAATATGAAGACTGGGTTTGGTCTTGACAAGTCTAAGCTCAAATGCTCCAACTGCCAACAGTTAGGGCACTTTGCTAGGGAATGCAAGTCCTCAGGCACTCGGCCATCAACTTCTGGGCAACCACCTCAAAAACTATCAAGCTTATCAAACAGTGGAAACATTGCAGAGCAAGACTTTGCAGATTGGAGCTTCCAAGCTGAAGATCCTTCCATCTCCAATAGTGCTCTAATGGAAAATGATTCAACTTCTTCATTTAAGGTAACTGATGATATGTGCACACCTCAAAAGTCAAATAGATATGGAAGAAAAAGGAAATAGCTGAACCATCTGTTCAACCATCAGTTCCACCAACAACAAGCACATCATCTGTCCCACCTAAGATGATGTCAAAGAAATTTACTTACAATGATGCTAATGGAAAACCCAAGACCACATGGGCTTGGGTTCCCATCAGAAACTAATTCACTTATGGTCATGTGCAGGGACAACATGAATCAAAGAGCAACTTGTGGATAGTTGACAGTGGCTGTTCCAGGCACATGACAGGCAACACGACTCACCTGCACAAATATGAACCATTCGTTGGAGAGTCTGTTGCATTTGGAAGTGATCCAGTGGGATGATACATCACAGGTAGGGGCACAATCACAAATGGCAAGGTAAGCTTTGAGAATGTGCATTTTGTAAAGGAACTAAATTACAATTTACTGAGTGTATCACAGGTGTGTGATCAAAAGCACAACATGTTGTTAACTGAGCATGAATGGATTGTTCTGAAGCCAGGATTTGTTGTTCGAAATGATCAAATCCTGCTTAGGGCTTCAAGAAGAACCAACATGTACATGCTAGACATGAGCACAGCTGCACCTCTCAGTAATATAAGTTGCTTTGTCTCAAAAGCTTCACTTGATGAATCATCTCTTTGGCATAGGAGACTTTGTCATGTAAACCTTAAAAATATGAATAAACTTGTCAAAAATAACTTAGTAACTGGTTTACCAACAAAGAAATTTATTTGTGTTGACTACTGTGTTGCATGCTTGAAAGGTAAGCAACACAAAACATCTCATCATGCAAAGAGCTAAATTCAATCACAACAGTCTTGCATTTACTCCACATGGACTTGTTTGGCCCCACAAGTGTTAAAAGTCTTGGTAGAAAGTCATATTGCTTGGTGATCACTGATGATTTCTCTCGGTATACCTGGGTATTTTTCTTAAGTACCAAGGATGAAACTGCTGAGACCCTAAAATCATTCATACTTAGGGTGGAGAATGAAAGTGATCACCATGTAAAAATAATCAGATCAGATCAGGGAACAGAATTCAAGAATCATGTTTTAAATTCTTTTTGTGAATCTAAATGTATCACAAGACAATTTAGTGCTCCTAGGACTCCACAACAAAATGGTGTTGCTGAGAGAAGGAAGAGGACACTAATTGAGGCTGCAAGAACCATGTTATCTGATGCCAAACTTCCAATAACTTTTTGGGCAGAAGTAGTCAACACTGCCTGTTATGTCCAAAATATAATATAGGTAGTTAAGACACATGGTATATAACTCCTTATGAAATTTGGCATAGGAGAAAACCATTTATGGGATTTCTCAAACCATTTGGATGTCAATGCACCATCTTGAATACCAAAGATCACTTAGCACACATACACAACTAACTTCAACACATACACAACTAACTTCAACACATATAGCACACATAATCAAGTTCAACACACTTGACTGATTTGACTTCCTCAAAGTCAATTTATCATATTATTGACTCTATCTTACTATATTTAGCAAGTTCTAGTCAATTATCACAATTAATCATATTTCATGCCTCCCCAGACATTTCATCAAATAATTGATGTTCATTATATTAGTTACGATCTTTAATCACTTCTATTATTCAATTTTTATTTATGATCATAACTTGTTAATAATTTTTAACATCAATTCATCATAATCGTCATTTAACCCATGGATTATAATTCATATTTATTTCAAAACCACCGTTTACCCATCCTACTAGTTATCACACCATGATATGGGTTTCATATCAACCGGACATTATCCCGGCTTCAAAACGAAGATTTCACTGTCAAAATATCAAGTTCTTCGTTTCTAACAACCCCTAGTTATTAACTAGGCAATAATCAATACCCGTAATCATAGTATTACAATCAAAACTAGATTTAATTCACAAAATATTAAACTAGTAGGATAAAACGAATCGTTACCCAATCGAACGGATATTCAGTGGCAAAACAACGATCAGATGTTGCAGATACGTTCTCTGGTACGATCCGTGGGTTTAAATAGCTTCAAATCTGAGTTTGGCAGCCCAAATTTCGTATGTGGGTGTTTAGAACACGAGAGAAAGAGTTTACAAACTCTTCTGCAAGTTTTCTGGTTAAATCTCGATTCACCAAACCACCATACCTGTCGCGTACCGCGAAGGAGGCTTATAGAGCCTTCGCGTACCGCGAAGAATTTCGGGATTCTCAGATATTTTGGGTTCTTCGCGTACCGCGAAGGAACCTCGGAACCACCATAGCGTACCGCGAAGAGTCCCAAAGCATAATATCTTTGAAATTTTCTTTGTTTCGCGATTCCGGACAATCCGTAACTCCGTTTCGCGCACGGTTTTCTCCCACGTTCATAATTTCTCAGATATTTTCAAATTACAACGATCACAATCGTTCAATTAACGATTATTTCAAATTACATTTAATAATTTGAAACGGGTTGTTACAAATCTCCCCTCCTTACAAAGGTTTCGTCCCCAAAACCGATTAAATCTCAAGAAGGAAAGGATAATACTTTCTCATTTCATTTATAGACTCCCACGTGGCTTCAGAACCGGTTCTATTTTTCCACTGAACCTTCTCCTGGCTCAATGATTTATTTCTATGTTGCTTGACTTTTCGGTCAAGTATTGCCACTGGTCTTTCCACATAATTTAATTTGTCATCAATTTCTCTGTCTTCCAGTGGCACGTATGCTGATTCATCTGCTAGACACTTTCGTAAGTAAGAAACGTGGAACGTATTATGAATTCCACTTAACTCCTCAGGTAGATCTAGGCGTAAAGCAACTTCAACAACACGAGCTATGATTTTAAATGGCCCAATAAAGCGTGGATTTAGTTTTCCTCGCTTACGAAAACGTATAACTCCTTTCTACGGTGAAACTTTTAACAACACAAAATCTCCCACCTGGAACTCAATGGGCCTTCTACGCTTATCAGCGTATGATTTCTGACGGTCTTGAGCCACCTTCAGATGGGCACAGATTTGATCTATCCATTCATTAGTAGCTTTAACTACATTTTTGTGTGCGAGTTCACGTTGCCCAACTTCTCCCCAACAAACAGGAGTTCGACATTTCCTCCCATAAATCATTTCATAAGGAGGCATTCTAATACTGGAATGATAACTATTATTATACGAGAACTCTGCCAACGGTAGGTAATCATCCCAACTACCTCCAAAGTCAATAATGCACGCTCGTAACATATCCTCTAGGGTCTGAATGGTTCTTTCACTTTGTCCATCAGTCTGAGGATGATACGCGGTGCTTAACAACAGTTTTGTTCCTAATTCTTCCTGAAAATTTCTCCAAAATCGAGAAGTAAATCGAGTATCTCGATCAGAGATAATTGTTACAGGCACACCATGACGAGACACCACTTCTCGTACGTATATCTCTGCCATTTTATCAGAAGAATATGTTTCACGAATAGGCAAGAAATGAGCACTCTTAGTCAACCTATCCACAATGACCCAAATCGTATCAAATCCCTTCCTTGTCTTAGGAAGCTTAGTAATCAGGTCCATTGTGATATGTTCCCATTTCCACATCGGGATTTCCAATGGTTGCAACTTACCATAAGGTTTCTGGTGCTCAGCTTTTACCTGCATACAAGTCAAACATTTCACTACATGTTTAACAATATCTCGTTTCATACCTGGCCACCAATAGTTTATCCGAAGATCACGATACATTTTATAGCCCCAGGATGAATTAAGTTTTTTGAATTATGCGCTTCTTACAACAATGCAAACTTAAATGGACAAGTGGGAGGTATCCACACTCAACCCCACCTAGTCTTTAAACCACGATTATCTTCATCAAGATTATGAGCTTGCCCTTTAATCCTGTCACGTTTCCAAGTTTCTTCCTTTAAAGCTTTAGTCTGGGCTTCCTTGATCTGCTCAATTAGCCCTGAAGTAATCACAAGCTGCATAGCTTTCACCTTGATTGGTTCACACTCTTCTTTTCTACTCAAGGCATCCGCCACCACATTCGCCTTCCCAGGATGATAAAGGATTTCACAATCGTAATCCTTGAGTAATTCCAGCCATCGTCTTTGCCTCATATTCAGTTCCTTCTGAGTGAAGAAATATTTTAAGCTCTTATGATTAGTGTAAATAGTACACTTTACACCGTACAAATAATGCCTCCAGAGTTTTAAGGCAAATACAACTGCTGCAAGTTCTAAATCATGAATAGGATAATTGATTTCATGGGTTTTTAGTTGTCTTGAGGCATAAGCAATCACCTTTCCTCGTTGCATAAGAACACAACCCAGACCAAGATAAGAAGCATCCGAATATACCACAAAATCATCAGGGCCATCTGGTAATGTCAATATCGGTGCCTGAGTTCATTTTGACTTTAACTCTTGGAATGCTTTCTCTTGATCATCACCCCACACAAATTTAACATTCTTTCATGTAAGTTTGGTTAAAGATGAAGCAATCTTGGCAAAGTCTTGAATAAATCTACGATAATAACCAGCTAAGCCAAGAAAACTTCTGACATCAGTTGGATTTTTAGGTAGACTCCAATTGGTCACCGCTTGAATTTTAGAAGGATCAACAAGAATGCCATCTGCATTTATCACATGCCCAAGAAATTGGACTTCATGCAGCCAGAAGGCACATTTAGAAAATTTGGCATATAACTTATCCCTACGGAGAGTTTCAAGTACCTCCCGTAAATGACAAGCATGATCACCTTCATTTTAGAATAAACAAGAATATCATCAATAAAGACGATAACAGATCGATCCAACATGGGACGACACACCCGATTCATCAAGTCCATGAATGCAGCCGGTGCATTAGTCAGCCCAAAAGACATGACAAGAAATTCGTAATGACCGTATCGGGTTCGAAACGTTGTTTTAGGAATATCTTCTTCCCTAAATTTAATTTGATGATAACCCGACCGAAGGTCAATTTTAGAGAACCAAGAAGCCCCTTGTAACTGATCAAAAAGATCATCGATCCTAGGAAATGGATATTTTTTTTCACCGTCACTTTATTAAGCTCTCGATAATCAATACACATACGAAAACTTCAGTCCTTCTTTTTAACAAAAAGAACAGAAGCACCCCAAGGCGAGATGCTTGGGCGAATAAAACCTTTATCGAGAAGGTCCTGCAATTGAGTCATCAACTCATGCAATTCAGACGGTGCTAAACGATAAGGAGATTTTGCTATAGGCTTGGCTCCTGGAATAAGATCAATACGAAATTCAACATCTCTATCAGAGGGGATTCCAGGTAAATCATCCGGAAAGATATCAGGAAAATCCCTAACAATCGGGACATCCTCCAATTCCTTTACTGTCTTCTCAGCATTAATGACATAAGCCAAGAAAAATTGGCCCCCATGATTCATATACTTCATGGATTTGACCAAAGAACACAGAACAACCCCTCCACGTTTTTCTCCTTGGATGGACAATTCATAACCACTCAGGGTTATCAATTGTATAACTTTGCGACTGCAAAGAATATTGGCTTTATAAGAAGATAGCCAATCCATTCCAATAACAACATCAAACTCCCCCAATACCATGGGTATTAAATCAACGACATACTCCTTGTTATTGATCGTAAGTTTACAATTTCGATAAATATCAAACACAAGAAAACTCTTAGAATCAGCAACCTCTACTTCTAATGGTACAGGCAACTTTTCTAAGACAAAAGATGGATGATGCACAAATTTTATAGACACAAAAGATCAATTGGCTCCGGAATCAAATAACACATAAACAGGTATTGAATTAACAAAGAAGGTACTTGTCACCACATCAGATGTGACTTTAGCCTCCTCTGCCGATATTTGGAAAGCTCTCCCTTTTGGTTTGGGTGCTTCCGGTTTCTTTCCAGAGCCTTGAGATTTGAACGATCGGCTATCATCACTAATCGGTGTTGCCCCCTAAGTTCAGGGCACTCACTCCTCCTATGTCCGTGCTTGTAACAATTGTAGCATAGACTAGGAGGACTCAAACACTGGGTCGCCAAATGTCCCGGCTTCCCACATTTGTAACATACAACATGCCTAGCACAACATTCCCCCGCTTGCATCCTCCCACAATTGGGACAAGGTTTAGTAAAGACAGGCTTTTTAAATAATTTAGCAAACTTTGCTTTTTAGACGAACCTGTTTCTGTTTCTGCCTTTCGTTTATCTCCCCGATCTTCTTGTCGTTTCAACTCCAATTCCCGTTCACGGGCACAATTGATCAACTCATTAAGTGTCTCACACTTAGAAGGCGTGAGAAATTCCCAGTACTTCGTGTTCAACATAGTATGATACCGGTTTATCCACATCCTTTCAGTTTGAAGGAGGTCCGGACAAAATTTAGCTTTATCGAAGAAAATGGCAGTGATGGTATCAACACTTTCATCCTTCTGCTGTAGATGCAGAAACTCCTCAGTAATACGATCAATAGAGGCTTGAGGACAAAACCACTTCAAGAAAAGTTCTTTAAACTGGGCCCACGTCAGCCCTTTTATTCCATTTCTGCCTTTTTCCTTCCTCAACAACTCCCACCAATCTTTGGCACGATCTTTTAACTGATTGCCAGCAAACATGACCTCATCAGTCGGGTCATAGTGACTAGTTTCAAACGTACTTTCAATATCAGATATCCAGCGCTGGCTAATCAAGGGATCTACCTCCCCTTTAAACTCTGCTGGCTTACAAGCCATAAATTCTTTAAAAGTAGTTTTCTTGGATGATTGTTTCATCTCCGCTCCAGCTTCAAAATTAGCCAATTCTTGATGAAGGAACTCTTTTAATGAAGACTTAATTTCTTCAATATATGTGGTCAAAGCAGCTTCAAAAGCCTTTGCCACATCTTCCTTCACCAGTACTTGAGTTTCAGTGAGTTCCACCTTCTCACTGCTACTACTCCCACCATAAGTATTTTCATCAGTCATTTGTGG
Organism: Mikania micrantha; assembly: GCA_009363875.1. NCBI lineage: Eukaryota > Viridiplantae > Streptophyta > Magnoliopsida > Asterales > Asteraceae > Mikania > Mikania micrantha. The sequence continues at coordinate 40,804,964 of CM018692.1, forward strand.
CTGAAATCATATAATTAGACAATTAGTCTCATATATTCACAATATTTAATAATCTTGAACTTATATAGTACATAATTACCTTACCTAATATTCAAAATCATGATACAATCCGACTTAAATAAGGAAACGGTTATGTCGTAAACATCTCATTATACTGGCCAGGCATAATAACATGTTTATCACACCCTCGTGCCCTTAATTTCATCATCTCATTTCATAATTGAGAAGTTTGGTTCACACAATTTATACACACAACAATGTGTACATATGAAATTCAATACATAATTACTAACCTCATACCTTTGGCTTAATGATCGAGGCTGGAATTGAACATTTAATCACATATCAAGAGCATAGGATTTGAGTTCAAGTGTATTTCTAACATTTGAATCCCTCAAACCATTGCTCTGATACCAACTTTGTAACCCCCGGTTACTATTCAACAATTTTCCATAATATCAGAGTTGGTCCCAACAAATTTTTCATTTTTAAAACATTGTTTGACTTTCTTTATTTAATAATATTAAACAAAGTTTAATGCAAACGTAAACGTGTCACACATTTTACAATACTTATTTACATAAGTAAGTTTAACCCAAAATTTCAAACGTTTGCAACAAGGTTTGTTCGTTCGGTTCCCAGTCCACCTCGATCCTTACAGCCGTGTACGTCATGTTTGACCTACAAACATCACACAATAATTCACATTAGTTCATAAGAACTAAGTAAGTAAACCAAATGGTTTCTCAACAATAAAATGTAAAAATACATTTTTCACAATCAACATTCAAACTGTGTCATTTCTATTCGAATTGATTCTCACAATATAATAATATTATATTATCAATCATCAACTATTGCTTACAATAGTTTAATCAATATTACACTATGGTGTCCACATTCCCGTGCTTCCACCATAGCTATTTGTAAGCATCTCTGACTATCCACACATTTGTGGTATCTTAAATATTTCAAGTCTTAAGATGTTCACCCACCGGTACTTCCATCTAAGACAATTGCTAGCACCTCTAGCTATCCACAATGGAGTCATAATTAATTCAAGTCTTAAGATGTTCACCCACCGGTACTTCCATCTAAGACAATTGCTAGCACCTCTAGCTATCCACCATTGTGGAGTCATAATTATATCAAGTCTTAAGATGTTCACCCACCGGTACTTCCATCTAAGACAATTGCCAGCACCTCTGGCTATCCACACATTCGTGGAATCACAAATATATCAATCAAATTACTATGATGTTCACCCACCGGTACTTCCATCATAGAGTTCCCACACATTCATTCACCAAGGTATTGGATTTATCATAGGTTGTTGAACTTTTATTATTCAACGTTCCCCTATCACCAATACCATATTTATCATACAATTTATTCAACAACAAAATTCAATGTTTATTATGTGATGTCGTAGTTGTGGGATTGCTTACCTTGATCAGATAAGAGATTAGCAACTGCAGGCTCTTTTCCTTCTCTATGACTAGGGGTTTGACTTCCACTACCACCACCTAGTTGCAAAATACATACACAACTAACTTCAACACATATAGCACACATAATCAAGTTCAACACACTTGACTGATTTGACTTCCTCAAAGTCAATTTATCACATTATTGACTCTATCTTACTATATTTAGCAAGTTCTAGTCAATTATCACAATTAATCATATTTCATGCCTCCCCAGGCATTTCATCAAATAATTGATGTTCATTATATTATTTACGATCTTTAGTCACTTCTATTATTCATTTTTTATTTATGATCATAACTTGTTAATAATTTTTAACATCAATTCATCATAATCATCATTTAACCCATGGATTATAATTCATATTTATTTCAAAACCACCGTTTACCCATCCTACTACTTATCACACCATGATATGGGTTTCATATCAACCGGACATTATCCCGTCTTCAAAATGAAGATTTCACTGTCAAAATATCAAGTTCTTCGTTTCTAACAACCCCTAGTTATTAACTAGGCAATAATCAATACCCATAATCATAGTATTACAATCAAAACTAGATTTAATTCACAAAATATTAAACTAGTAGGATAAAACGAATCGTTACCCAATCGAACGGATATTCAGTGGCAAAACAACGACCGATACGTTCTCTGGTACGATCCGTGGATTTAAATAGCTTCAAATCTGAGTTTGGCAGCCCAAAATTCGTATGTGGGTGTTTAGAACTCGAGAGAAAGAGTTTACAAACTCTTTTGCAAGTTTTCTAGTTAAATCTTGATTCACCAAACCGCCATACCCTTCGCGTACCGCGAAGGAGGCTTATAGAGCCTTCGCGTACCGAGAAGAATTTCGGGATTCTTAGATATTTTGGGTTCTTCGCGTACCGTGAAGGAACCTCAGAACCACCATAGCGTACCGTGAAGAGTCCCAAAGCATAATATCTTTGAAATTTTCTTTGTTTCGCGATTCTGGACAATCCGTAACTCCGTTTCGCGCACGGTTTTCTCCCACGTTCATAATTTCTCAGATATTTTCAAATTACAACGATCACAATCGTTCAATTAACGATTATTTCAAATTACATTTAATTATTAGAAACCGGTTGTTACACTAGGCCAAACCGTTTAAATAAATGACCTATGTTTCTCTATAACCATGGCTCCGATACCAATCTGTCACACCCCGAGCCGGCGGGGTTGGATCGGATTCCCCGTCTGGCGGAAGGTTCCCGGGGCGCAATATCGTGAGTGATAATCGGAATGATCAGATTGTTACATTGCACATGATATATAAATATAAATGAGAAACTGCTAAATAGAAGTAGAATTACAAAGTTAAATTACGTCAGTTTAGTTCATAATTTAACAATGTAAATCTACTGTTAACATCATAAATCTTCTATCTTGCATCTGCACAAGATATACCAAATAATCTGTGTAATGATGTTTCAAAAGTATGCAGGTCCAAAAATGCTAGGTCCTCTAACTGAAATCCTAGCTCAAAAGCCATAACTGCTTAGTTGACATGTTTGTCACCTGAGAAGTCATGCAAAAATAAAGTCAACACATGGTTTGTGAGTTCATGTAATTTTATAAAAATGAGTTTGAATAACCTGAATGACAACCTTAACCTCACCATTAACCACCTATACCATCCAATTCAGTATGCTTATATATAGGGCATATGTAGGGTCGGGCTTACCGCCCGCCCAGCCACCGTCCCACCACATACTAAACCACATGATATATTGTTCCTGGTGATAATTAAGCATTTCATTCCACGACTTTGTTTTCCATAACATATGATTCATAGCATTTGATTTCCCTGAAAATGTTTACCTTGATCCCCCGAAATGACAACCTTAACCTCATCAACATCCACCTATGCTATCCAATCAAGTATGCTATATATAGGGCATATGTAGGGGACAAGCCCCAGCCACCGTCCCACCACATACCAGACTGCTTAACATATTGTTGTTAATAATAATTAAGCGTTTCACTCCATTCGCCTTCAATTTAAATTTTAATTTCCACAAATAGATTTATTTTTGATCTCTAGAGTCACCATGTATTCATGATTACCCCAAAACACTTGTAGAAATATAATATTAAATGATTAATTAAACTAATAATTAAGCATATAATTACAACTAAGACATGATGATTGAGCCTTATTTGACTCAGTCAATTAGACTTAGTTGTTGGTGGTTGTCCAGGTTGTACCCTCTCACACGTGACCCATATCAGGCATGACTCACAAGGAGTCTACCTGTGTGTGCCGGGATTTTAATGATGCCCATATCAGCTTGACCCACTGGTCTACTGTACATGCCGGGACTTTAAGGATATCCTTTGATTCTTGATCTCTTTGATTCTCTTGATTTTTGATCTTGATTTCATTTGATGGTTCACGTTATTGCCCATATAGCTTGACTACAAGAGTCTACTATTTATGCCGACACTTTATGTGTGTTACACATGATCTTGATTTCTATACAACTGACATCCACCTTAACTCAAGTATTAATGATTTCATTAGGTTGTAATGATTTCATTATTTCAATGATTCACACACATTTATGATTTCTGATTTCCTTGAGTCTCTTGATTTTGATCTTTAGAATTTCCATGATTTCACAATGATAATTGATTCTTGATTAGGATCCTTTGTTTTCAGATCACACACTGAATTAGATTTCTTTGAACATGATCTTTAGCTTTAGTTCTTTTGGTTTCACTTTGAATTTAGATTCTTGAATTTGAGCTTGATGGAGTAAGGGTTTGTTTAGAGTCTTAGAATTAAAGTATTACTTGTAGGAGTAATTTAATTAACTTGTTAGTTAATTCTGCATGGCAATTACCTAGACAGGAGTCTAGGAGTATAAACAAGCATATATATATGTAAAACATATAATAAATAAAAGCATTTAAGTAAAAAATTTAAATAAAACAGTTTACGCATGCTTCTCAGCCCCGCGTTTGAAAACAAAAAAATGTTTAGAAAAGGGGCAATGAACTCACCTGTGTTGCTGTGCAAATGATCTATCACAAAATGCGCGCTCGTTGTTGTTGCTTAGGTTTCTTCAGTTCCTGAGTTGTTTTAAAAGAATTCGAATACGATAAGTACACGTATTTGTCGTCGTATCTAAGATTTTGGTCTCGGTGTGCAACTAAGTGTTCTAAGTACTAGTGTGCTTCTAAGACTTAATCTTCTAGTCTAACTTAGATACCCATTTATAAACCCAATCCCATAATTAGTCACAACAAGTCTTGATTACTATGTTTTTAATTAATTTCATTTTAAGTTAAATATAAATTTAGAAAATCTTTTAATTCAATTTAACAAGGTTTATAAACCCTTTACTTTTATTAAAACATCATTAACTTAGCTTAAATTAACAATTAACATGTGATGGGCTTAACTAAGCCCATTGGGCCCACTTAGGTCCCATTTGATGATCTTTGATTTCCAAGTGATTACAAGGCTTTTTGTTTTGAGTTTCATGAATTCATATAAGTTTCCCCATCGTTTAACAATTTGGAATCCTTATTATAAAAGATAAGAAATCCGGGTTCACCTAACCTTCTCTTTATCCTTACAATGGTCTTAGTAGGCTCCCATGTACATACACCAACTTTCATGCATACACCCATAACTTTAACCCCATGCATGCACATTAGGGTTTTCGTTTTAAACATGCACACACACATAAGTTTTATTCTTATGCATGTGAAGCTCAATTTATGATTACCCTCTATGTATAAGTAATAACAAGGTTTACACTATCCTTTTTTATTCCGAACTCAAGTTTCTTAACCCTTGTTATTATCACTATGACCGTAGTAATCTTCCCATGCACATGCCCAAATTCCCCATGCACGTGTTCAAGAGCTCCCATGCATCGCATCCCCTAATATCACCTTATTCATAAGAAATTTAATTCGATGCACGTTGGATCAGCGAACCTGTGTATAAAAGGGTTAGGTTCGGCCCAGTTAAGACCCAATGATCCAAGGTTCGTCCCTGGGTTCGTTACATCCTAGGGTTTCAATGAGTTAAGGTTCGGCTAAATCAAAATGATCCTAGGTTCGCTGCTTATTACCCCTTCCAAAGGTTCACCCATGGTTTCGGCTAACAGAAGAAAGGTTCGTTGCTAACTGATTACGTTCAGGAAGGGTTCGGTGCCTAGTGTTCGCCTGGTCCAAATTAATGTAGGCAACAGGTTCGGCTGTATGGGTTCGGTGCTTGCAAGGTTCGTGATCAAAAGCGTTCGTGGATATCATGGGTTCGCGGCACTAGGTTCGTCCAGTAGGGGTTTGCTTGAAGAGAATGGTTCGGCTAGGGTTGGCTGGCTCATGCAGGTTCGCCACCCTTTGGAGGTTCGGCCAGAGAAGGATCTCTCAGGTTCGGCCATAAACATAAGGTTCGGCCCATCCTCTTCTTCAGCTTAATAGGTTCGGCCGCCTGTATCTTCTCCCTTCACGAACCTGTCGGCCATGGATGTCTCTCCTCAGCTTCATTCTCGATTCCAAGTCCTGCAGGTTTGTTCCTAATCGCCTACAAGGGTTTATCTAAGTGGTTTTGAAGTATTAGATCGGTTAGAAACACCCTATGGTATAAGGATCGAGATCACACCCACAAAACCAAAAATATCTAGAGCTTTACCTCAAAATCAGTGGAACAATGCTTGAATAACTTGTACTTCCGTGATCTACGTGATGAGATGAACGTTTTCACTCCAAGAACACTTGAATCCGAGTAGAATTGAGCAAGAAAATGTAGAGAGAAGTTGTGTTTCTAGAGAGAGAGAGAGAGCTAGAGAGAGAGTGACGAAATGGGGGGAGGAAAAATGAGTTGGTGGTGGTGGGTGATGCATTAAATGACCTCATTTAATGTATCAAAATACCCTGTAGCTAGGTCTCGTTCGGTTTCGCGTAAAATGCCGGTTCCTCGTAGTTTTCAAAACGAAACGACGCGATTTATAAAATAAGATTTTCTATCTATTTTATGTGGTTATTCCTAGTAAATTAACTAACATCTTTCGTTTATTTATTTATTTTTTTTAAATTCTCACATTATTAAATATTCTGTTTATAATTGAATCGTACAGTAGTCGCGCGTATTCGTTTCAATCGTCACTCGTACGAACACGACGATAACTACACTCTTCAATATTGTTTTCTAATTATCGAATATCATTTGGAACGTTAAACTTTCAGGATTATTCGTACAGATCGTCACCTATACGGATAATCCGTCAATTTAGCATTTGTGTAACGACATCCGTGTTGTTTAGTTTTATAAAGTCTCATATACGTTTATACATAATAAATCCTAACAACAATCACAAGATGGTTCTGTGTTGCCAAATAATTATCTGACTGATGAACCATGTTTTCTGAGTTTTGTTCCTCTAAAATGATTCAGAATTCACTGTTTGATGACACGAAATGATAACAATACATGTTATGAATATGAAATACACTGAAATGCTTAGAGTTTGTACCTGATTACTGTTCATGGCACTGTTGAGATCACTGTTTCGGTACGATTCTGGCACTGATGTTATAGTTGGTAGTTCAGGGGTATACACAGGAAGAAGGCATTGATTATGATCAAGTTTTTGCTCCAGTTGCAAGAATTGAAACAATCAGAATATTTTTAGCCTTTGCAGCTGCCAAAAACTTCAAGGTTTTTCAAATAGATGTGAAAAGTGCATTTTTGTATGGAAGGATTGATGAGAAGGTGTATGTGTGTCAGCCTCCTGGTTTTGAAGATCCAAAGTTTCCTGACCATGTCTGTAAGCTTGATAAAGCTCTGCATTAAGCTCCCAGAAAGTGGTATGAAACCTTATCTTCTTTTCTGTTTGCTAACAATTTCAAGAGAGGAACAATAGACAAAACGCTCTTCTTCAAGAAGTCAAATCAAAATATCATGCTAGTACAGATCTATGTTGATGACATTATCTTTGGTTCTACTAATGAATATCTCTGCAAGGAATTTGAATCATTGATGAAGTCCAAGTTTGAAATGAGTTCAAGGGTGAACTCACTTTCTTTCTTGGACTACAGGTGAAAAAAACTCCTACAGGAATTTTTATTAGTCAGTCAAAGTATGTTAAAGACATTCTTGAAAGATTCAAGCTTACTGATTGTAAAGCTCTGGGCACTCCAATGTCCAAGACAACATCTCTTAGCCCTGATCTTGAGGGGGAGGATGTTGATCAAGACCAATACAGAGCAATGATTGGTTCTTTGATGTATCTCATAGCAAGCAGGCCTTAAATAATGTTTACAAATTGCTTGTGTGCAAGATTTCAGGCCAATCCCAAAGTCTCACACATGCTTGCTGTGAAAAGAATCTTTAGATACCTCAAAGGGGCACTTGGTCTAGGATTGTGGTATCCTAGAAATGAAGATTTTCAGTTCATGGCTTATACTGACAGTGATTATGGAGGTTGCAACATTAGCAAGAAATCCACACCAGGAGGATGTCAATTTCTTGGATCCAGAATTGTGTCTTGGCAATGCAAGAAACAGTCTTGTGCGTCTACCTCTACTGCAGAGGCAGAATACATAGCTACTTCTAGATGCTGTGCACAAGTCATTTGGATTCAAAATCAGATGAAGGATTATGGAGTAGAGCTGTTCAACACTCCTATACAGATAGACGATTCCAGTGCAATCTCCATCACCAATAATCCTGTCAATCACTCCAAGAACAAGCACATTGACATTAGGTATCACTTCATCAGAGATTGTGCAGAGAAGAAGTTGATTCATCTAGTCAAAGTTGATACATAACACAATCTAGCTGATCTCTTCACCAAAGCATTTGATGAAGGAAGATTCAGGTACTTAATAACAACCATTAGCATGATTAACTTTGACTAAATGAATGAATAAAGGAATGAATAATTCTTCGGAAGATAAACTTAAATTATCTTTTGATGAGTAATTACTCTTCAAAAGATAGTTTAAGTCTTCGGAAGCATTCTTCACTCCAAATGTTGGAAGAAGTCACACTTCAGAAGATAAATTCCCTTCTGAAGTATTATCCTTCCGACAAATTATTCCTTCGGAAGCTCAATCTTCTGAACTTACTTTTCAGAAGAAGATGTCTTCCAAAGAACAGTTCTTATGATGAATATATCTAACCTTCAAAAGATACACTTCCGATGATATATTTATATGCTTCGGAAGTAAGTATTTTCCGAAGAAAATCTTTGGTCTCATGAACTACTTCCGATGACTAATTCTCTCGGAAGCAAATCTGTCCTTAGCCAATTTTGAATAATAAATGAGCTGTCTCCGGAAGTACTTTTTCTGACATCCGGATCTCAAAATTTAATGTGTTTCTATATTAAATGCTGACATCAGAAGGTATAAAAGGTCTCCCGCTCATTCATCTTCTCTCACCGTTTCATTTCGAATTACTTTTCTCTCCAAAATTAAACTTAAAAACCGTCGATCGCCATGGAATTTCTTGCCTTTAGACCCACTCACAATCTTCCTGCTGAGTTATCTGCAGACAATGATGCTGATTTTGCTCCGATCATCTCCTTCCTTCGAAGGAGCAGGTATTTATTCGCCCTCACGGTTCAACCCCTGGTGTATGAATTGCATCACCAACAGTTTTGGGGTTCTTGTTCAGTTTCTTCATCTCCCAATGGTCGGATTCTTAATGCCACCATTGATGCTCATCCCATTTCTATCACAGTGGAGACCATCTGTCGACATCTTCAACTCTGTGATGTCGGGGGAAGAGTCTCATTCACTAAGGATGAGGTAGCATCGACCTTTAGGTCAATGGGGTACGAAGGTCCTCTTCCTTCAACAACTTATTTGAAGGGTAAAGTGTCCTATAATTATAAGTACCTCATACATTTATTTTTGCATTGTCTTTCTAATAAGACAGGTGGTTGGGATCAAGTTCCTACTGATTTAGATTCGGCTATTCATGGCTTGATCTCCAACCAACTTTTTATTTTTTTTGCATTTATTTTCAATAATTTGGTTGACAATATTTCGTCTCCAAAGAAGTTTTGTATGTATCCCAGGTTTTTGCAGCATATATTTAACAGTGAGTTGGGTTCTGCCCTTTCACTAACTGGGAATACATACAAAGTTCCCTTGGTAACTTCCAAGGTTTTTGTCCAATTGAAGAAGAAGAAGAGTAACCAGTTCCCTGGGAACTTTACTCCTCTTCTTCCTTCTATGGAGTTACCTACTCCAGAAGGTGACAACTCTGTTGCACCCACAGATGCTGAACCCACACCTTCCATTTTTGTTCCTCACCCCATCAAAATTACCTACAAACGCCGCCGAACCCCTGAACAGCTCTCTACAGCTGTTCAGGACCCTTCTTCTGAACCCATTAAGAAAAAGGTGAAAAGAACTGTTAAGGGCACAGTTCCACCTAAGGTGAAAACCACATCTGTTGTTATTCCACAGGTTCTTCCTCTGGAACCTATGGCTGCCCTTAACCAGCTTGAAAGCCCTTAGAGTATGTCACCACACATACCTGAGAATACCCAAAGGGATGCCCCCATCATTGAGTCTGCTTTCGATGAAGCAACTCCATTAGATGAGAGACTGTCTCCCAAGTCTCCAAGATCCTATCACCCAGAAATGCCCCCCACCCATTTTATTACCCAGGCTCAAGGAACCTCTGCTATGGCTGTGGAGGAAGCACTCTCTCCCACTACCCAAACACTTATGAGAGTGGTGACACAGCTACAAGCCAGGTTTCCTGACCTAGAGCCTATCACTTCAGAGGTTGACCCCAGGAGTTCAGTGGGGGTCAATGCAGTTGAGGCTGCCACTACTGTTGATCCTCTTCAGGATCCTCTAGACAGTGGTACAGGCACTAGGACCTCACCTGTGGCAACCCACACTGGGGAGGACTTCTTTGAAGCTCTTCTCAATGAGGGGAATCCAGGGTGCCAAGAAACCACATCTGGTGGTAGAGGTGCAGGAGCCAGGCTCAGGACTCCATCGCCTAATGACTCCACTCATATGGATGAGGGCACCAACACACAGGAATTTACGGCCACAATAACAACTCTCCAAGCCAGGGTAGCTCACCTGGAAGCTGAGGTTGCTACCCTACGGCTGGAGGTCCAAGCCAAAGAAGCCACAATCTTGGACCTCAGGAGCCACCCCTAGTAATCCTTCAACCCTTCAATCCTGATCCTGCTACAACTATCTTTATCTCCCCTGATGCTACCAAAAAGGGAGAGAATGCACCATCTGCAGGGTCAGAACCAGAAGTAAGAGAAGAGGAAGTTGCACAGGATGTCAACCCGTCCATAGTCACCTTGACTAATGAATGGGATGACTTCTTGGGCACTTACTTCCATGATTCCACTACTTCCTCTTCCTCTTCTTCTGAGGCAACAGAGGCTGCCAAATAGACAGAGCAAGAGATTACAACAACAAGTGTCTCTATGGAGCCTCAGTCCCTTGTTTGGGACTCAACAGTCCCCTTCTAGGACTAAGTCTCCTGCTGAGACTGCAGCCCAGGTTGCCATGGAGGAAGTTATACAAGAAGAACAACCTTCAGTCTCCATGGAACCTATGTCCCCCTCTGGGACAAAGGCTGCTGAAGACCTCTCCTCTATTCCTGAGCACTCTGTGGATATTGCTAAGGAATCACCCAAGATGGTTGGTCAACCAGAGGGGGCAGTGAATGCTAAGGTTAAATCCGAAGCTGCAGCTGCCTCCGAAGGCCCAATCATTATTGATGATTCCTCCACAGAGGAGCTACTTGCCAATGAACCAGCTGGTGAGGCTACATGATCCATCTCCTCTGGGGCAAAAGCAATGGACAAAGGAAAAAGGAAAAAGAAAACTAACTCCAGAGGAGGAAGCAGAGTTAGAGGAAAGGAGACCCAAGAAGAAGAAGAAGAAGGGCCGACCAGACACTTCCCTAGACACTGAGCTTATCAGACTTTCTGCTCTTCTCCAGGAGAAGGGATATGATCTTGATGAAGTCTTACTCTGGTCGGTACCTGAAATGGCTGCTGAGCTGGAGAAGGTGCAGCAGCAAGAACAGGCAGCTGCTGCATCAAAAGCCATGGTGGTACTTACAAAGAAACAAAAAGGAAAAGCCTACAAAGACAAATTGAAGGCTTTCCTACTACAGTATGGCTTCCATGCTCGGCAGCTAGGCCCTATGAAGACCTCAACCCTGGATATGCATGTTAGAGATGTAAAAGCCAAGATTGCTAGAGGTGAGTTGCTTTCTGTAGAGCAAATACATGCTCAAAGGGCAAGCCTAAACTTAGGCTTAGGTTTAGGGGGAGGAGCAAGAATTGAAATACCCCTCTCTGGTGCTGGAATCAGAGAGGGTGAAGAGGTCATGTGTGGGGAAGCAACAAAAGCCATGTTCCCCCAAAACCCTGAGGAAGAACAAGCCTCTCCTCCATTAAGTCCTTCTATGGAAAACATGCTAATCTCTTCAGTGATCAAGATCAAGAAGGGTAAAAAGACTGCAAGGAAGCAACAATCAACAAACCCTGATCCTGAGAGACAATCAAAGGCTAATGAGAGGAGAAAAGAGCCCTAAATAACTGAGGATGCTGGTCCACAGCCCACTGCAACAACAGATGCAGCAGTGGGCTCAAATGTGGAAGATCAGCAGGCCAGAGATCAGAGGAGTCAAGCTATTGCTCAGGATAAACCAAGATTCAGAAGAAGAAAGAGCATAGCTAGAAGGAAAAAGAGAACTACTCCCATCTCCTCTGACTCTGAGCCAGAGTCGGATCCCTCAGGACCAAAAGCCACACCAGCAGCTTCAATGCCTAAAGATCATCCAAGAGACCACTATGGACTGAAGCATCATCATACTTATATCCCTATAGTGAAGTGGAGCTTCAATGCACTTCACAAGGTGTTCACCCTTACTCAGTTCAATGGAGGAGTAAAGGTTTTGGATTTTACACAACTGATGGTCCTAGCTGAGCCCTTTATCTTTGACCTGGAAAGACTACCTCTTGAAAATCCAGACAATGGATCAGATGGGAGAGTCGCCATCAAATGGGTAAAGTCAAGGGCTTAGGTCCTAAGGGGAGAAAAGATAGTAAGGAGAATCACATAGGAAGTTTTGGTAGCATCAGCCTAGGGGGAGACTGTAAAGACTAATAAAGGCTGATGCTCACCAAACTTCAATTTTGTCTAAGTATAAGAGACTACACAGACAAACAGCCTTCGGAAGGAAGGAGTTCCTCTTCGAAGCAACATTGCTTCCGAAGGGTAACTAACTCCTACTCAAGGCTGTACAAGACAAACATTTCGGAAGGCCAACACTTAGAGTTAAAGCTTCAAAGCTTCTGAAGACATAAAAGCTTCTGAAGAACTAAAGGCTTCCAAAGACTAACAGCTTCCGAAGATTCTCTTCTGCACCCAAAGACGAGGATAATCCTCTGACAAAGACTGTAGCTGATTACTTTCATAGTACAAAAGGGACTGACACAAGACATGCTGGTCTGAGTAAAACCAAAGAGAACATACCGATAGTCAGACACAGCACCTTACTTCGCTTCCTCAGCATTAAATGCAAAAGATCATCTGAAGCCTTGAAGATCAACAACATTAAATGACTTTTGTATTTAGCTAGTCTTTTGTAAAGTCAATGTTTATAATTGTAATAATTGTAATCAAGTGTCTTAGCCTGTTAAGACACTTTACAAACTTGAATAAGCTTTACTTTATGTATTGTCTAGTATACCCAACTTGTATTCCTACGTGTATACGGTTGTAGCCTTAGCTATATAACCTCTTATTGTAAACCTGTTTAGGTGTGCTTGTCTGCTTACAACACTTGTAATACTTTGAGAGAAATATATCTTTGAGCTTGAATTTGTTCTTGTGTTCTTACTGTTATTCAAAGATTATTAACTTACCATTGAGTGTGTGAGATAACATTCTAACAGACATTCCGCATCTGTTAGATTGTAAGAGATATATACTTGTGAAGTGTTGTTTAGATTGAACAACCCGATCCTTCAGTGGGTTTCAGGATTTAGTACGAATAAAGAGGAAATATAATGCTATGGGGACTTAATGATAGTATTTACAAGTACCTACAACAGTGATATACACATGTTGAAGAAGTTCGACATGTTATATTTTCTGTCTAGGTAATGAACCTGTCATGCCGCTATATGCACAATGATAATAATTGGAAATCAAAACACAATGATTTAGATCATAAGCTTGATCGTATAATTTTCATTAACTCGAAAGAAATTGAAGTTACCATTTTGCCTCCCATATGCTTGGGCATTTTTAGGCTACAAAATTTCGGAAAAAAAAGAAACTAACTAGATTACAACTAGGACTCTAATTTATCATATCTAATTAATTCAAAAACCAAGTTTATCTAATAACTAATAAACTCAATCCACAACCCATTAGCTCAGGTTTGACTGACTTGATCCGCCCACTCATTGGGTTTAGTGGATCGGGTTAGACCCGAGATTAAGGTCCAACACAAAGCCATTTGCTTAGAGAGCTATTGAGTGAGATAAATAGAGGACCCCTACAAATAGTACATCTAAAAGTAGAAAATACATTAAACATCAACAATATCACTAGTGAAGAATCCCGTTTTTCATAAGAGAAGTAAACACATTAAATTCCGTTTTCACTTCATTCGAAGATGTTTTGAAAGGGATAACTTGGTAATTGAGCATATAAGTGGCAAGGAAGAAAGAGAAGACATTTTGACTAGAACATTAGTAAGGATTAAGTTAAGGGAAACGCAAGAGCTAATCGAAGTCAAAGGCCTACTTAATCCAAATTGGAAATTAAAGGAATAATTGTTGAGATAAATCTTGATCATAAACAAGTTGGTTTACTTTGAGAATAGCCCTTTAAGCTGTGGCCCATTATACATGTCAAAATAGAGTTTTAATCTAATAGAGTTTTTATTGGTAGATAGTCTTGTTCAACAAGTTAGGATTGTCTATAAATATGATGGTTAAATCATGGGTTAACCATAAGAATTGTAATCAAGTTGTTTAAGATATTTTTCCTTGATCATAATAAAAAATTTGAGGTTTAATCATTGAGTGTATCTGTTTGGCCAATTATATTTAGAGTTAGGGTATGTTTTGAAAAGTTAGTTAAACTAAGAGTTTTATTTATTTTTATTTTTGTACAACAAATGCCTGGTCATCCGAGATCACCCTGACAAATATCACCCTTCAGCCCGAAGAACAACGCGTGGTGAACTGACCCGCCTACATAGGAGGAAACCACAACTAGAAAAGCCTCTTGTCTCAACTCTACACGATATTTTTGATCTAGAAACGGCTCTAACCCAAGATCTCTCATAAAAAAATTCAAGGAGTTACCGTTAGACTATAAGCCCTTTGGTTTAACAGAAAACTCAAGCACCAATAATTATCTAGTATGTTTAATAAAAACCCCTTTTGATTTTTGAGTTTTAAGCATGTTTGAATTGTCTCTAAAGAGTTTGACTATGATTTATTAAGGTTAGTTGAGCCTATAAATAAGAGTCAGGAGTTATATTTTTTTGTTATATATAAGTCAAGAGTTATAACTTATAATAAAAAAAAAAAAAAAAAGAGCCGATCTTGGTTTAGATGAAATTTGACGTTTGTATTTTTGGGTTTGATTTTCAACAAGAACACCCACAATAAAAATATTAATTTTTCACTAAAACAAAATTTACTTTTGATAATTATTATTGCCCTGGAATGATCTTGTTTATCTGATTATGCCTTGTAATCATGCAGATTCCTAAGCATTCATTTATTGTCTCTTTTAGCTTCAATATTTTCCCACTAGGCCACTACGTGTTTCATATAATGACTGAACCAGATATATGCTACAAGACTGCTAAAGTTTCTTATTATTATGTTACCAATAATGCTTTTGCTGGTATTCACATTGATAGGGTTTTTGAGGGAGTAGAAGCTTATTGCAGAAGATTCATTATCCGATCTTTATTCTAACAAGTAAGCCATGGTGTATAATTTGCATTTTTTGATCATTTTGTAGGTTTCAGGCCCCACTCTACACACACTACTCACACACAAACGCTCGTATGTGAAAGTATGAAAATGAACAAAATGTGCAGAGGAAAGGATAATGAAAAGTTGCTCTATACTTAATGAAACAAAAGGGTAAAATACTGAACCTACTCTACTGCTCCTATTTATACTACAAAACAAACAAACACCATAACCCATGTACTCCATTTACCCCTAGAAACTAGGTCTTCCATCCACATCATTCGGTCAACACAAGATTACTTTCAAACACACGTTCACAACAAACTATGAACAAGTCTTCAACAAACCACACTAAATAACATGTGATTTAATGTATTTTTCAACTTATCCGATTCCAGCTCTTGACCCGCATCCATATCTTTGACCCGTATCCACTTCATGATCCATGACCCGTTAACCCGTCAAGATTAACCCAACACATTTGGTGTCTTTTCTGATCTTAGATTGTGAGATTATAACTTTTAGCAATATGGGTTTTGGTTGTTTTTTTGTTTCATTTTGGTTTTTAGAAGATAGCAACATGTTGAATATGTCATTTAATCATTTAGTTGGTGGCAATACTAGAGAATTGAAGGTGCTAACAAAATTCACATGAAAAGGGGGACTTTCTGTTGTTAGATCAGAGATAGAACGGGTGATAATTTTTTTGTTATATCACTTCATTGATATTACTCTATCTGTGGAGGGTTGCAAGACCTCATAGCCTGTGAGATTTATTTATTTTATTTTTTATTTTTTATAACAACAATTATTTAGTCAATCTGGCTCAAATTTTTGGTTTTAAATAAAGCAACGCCGTAACTCTAATAACTATGTCATTCAATCCAGCCTTTCACACCGTAAAGCAGGTAGTTGATCTTGAATTGACTGGTTTGTAATATCTAGCAGGTCAACTTGGACAAAAATTTTTCGGGTCAACCCCATGTCACTTAACCAGTTGACCTGTTGCCCAACTACTTTTTGCCACCGTTACTCAATAACTTGTGTTCATTTTCACATACAAATTAAGAATGTGAAGAATTCCAATTTCTTCGGCACCATGTTTTCAGTTATCAAATGCGCCGACACCGATAGCGAGTGTTATCTTCTATATACGACTTATATATAAAGACTTGTTATGATTGCATCTTCATAGAACTTTCAATTAGCCATTGACCTTACCTATAATGGTCACACTACCGAACAAGACGATGTCATACAACAGTTCAGAAATCTGGCTATTTCACGATTGGTCGTTGATGCCTGTTATCAGCATTCCAACTTCCAAGCATTTGCAATATATATAAGCAGCCTTGACACTAATGTGAATGAAGACTTTACAGTGGCACCGTTATGACCAATATCATGATTTGTTGGTGATGCATCTAGACAAATGTCTATACTTTGGACCGATACAAAGCGCTGGTCCAAATAGACATGAATGGTCGTCGACATGTTTTTAAGTTTGATCAGTTATACAACCATCACATGTTGATATGTTTTCTTTATAACTATCACAAATATATGTTACATATCTGATTTAAACTACTATAACCATCACTGTATATAATTGGCTGGAGTTTACATCAAAACCTAACTTTTGCTAATTAGAATTCAAATAGTCTTGTGTGAGGTTCGAACCATTTAAAGTTTTCTTACGAAGTTCATAGCCAACATATTAGATTAAAACCATTAAATAAATGTTCGCAACAAATGTTCAACATGTCAATACAAACACATAACACATAAGAAAAGTATGAGTTCTATGAGAACTACTTATAATCCAAAAAATATCATTTAACCTCCAAAAAAAACTTTTCTGACAAATAAAGTTTCATCCTATCTGTTGAAATCAAAGGGTCAAATTATGTTTGTTATAACATGTCAATATATAATTGTTAGTTAATAATTTGTTGTTATATTGTTATTAACTTGTTTTGTTTGTTATTGGTTGTTATTAAAGTTGAAGGGTTGAATGTGTATTATTCTTAAACTTATGGATACCGGAGCAATTGGGGCTGAATATATAAGCTGGATGTTTAGGGTTTTCATTCCAACTCAAGAAGTCAGAGTTCGTAAGGTGTACGCCTCCTTCAGTTCGTAGTTGCCTCATCGTTTTTCTTCGGTATTTTTTCAGAGAAGCTTAGTAAGTTTCTTTGTGTTTTTGAATATGATCTGTGATCATATTTCTTCTGTTTGTTTTTTGATCTTGTTGATCATTGTTACTCAGTTTTTTTGTTTAGTTAAATCTCTCAGATCTGAGTTTATTATACAGATCTTCGAGATGAGTGTTTGGTTCGTGTTTTAGGGTTATCGAGTCTATGTTCTTAGATCGAGTTGTAATAGGGTAGGTTGTGTTGAACTTCTTGGCTTTATTTTTTAGTAAATCACAGATTCATCATGGAATCTGTAAGTTGGTGATAGATCTGGTTCATTTTACATGGCATCAGAGCCATCAACGTAGATCTTGGGGTTTTGAGACTTCCGCTTATTCGTCGTTCGGATTTTCAGAAGACGATCCGTTTAGCTCGAAGGCGATCGTTCGAAGATTCAGGGTTTTTCGGTAAAAACGCTTCGTTCCGAACTATTTCTTTTTTTCTTTCCTGTAAATCGCTCACTAACTCTGGTTTTTTTGTAGATCGAGGACTGAGTGGGCTATAAGTTGCGTGCATATCTGTTATACGAGTTGGCTAACAGTTTTTTTTTTGATTGCAGGTTGAAGAGTGAGCTGCGTAATAAGTTTTTTGGCTCATCTCTTCTTATGGTTTGATAAGTTTCAGTAGTCAGTGTTGTTTTTCGTTTAGTCTTTTCTTGTTTTTTTTTGTTTGTTTTGTTGTTTGGCTATTGGAAGAGACTAGCACTGCAAGTCTTTCTACATTTGTTTTTTTAGTCACATTGCTGTGTATGTAGGCATTTTGGATCGGGCTAGATGGACCGATATTGATAGTTGTGCAGGTGACTATACACCTGATTTCTTTGGCATTTTAGGCATTCCATAGGAAGATTGATTGTGTATTTGGTGAATGAACATTGTCTGAGTTACTTTGTTTTTGTTGAGTTTATTTTTTTCTAGGTTTGAAAAAAAAATTGTGTGTTAGAATTAGATACAATCTTGACTAACCCTTGATCTGCCACTATAAGTGGTGTGAAAACCTGGCTCTGGTCATTGATTGTTTATGTGCGCTTGCTTGTGTGAAATCGAGTTTTTTGTTTTGGTTGGATTGGTGTGAGAAGTGCGTCATATCAAGCTGTTTATACTTCTAAGGTAGAAATGGCTGAAGGAGTAGTGGTTATACCTGAAACCTTAATAAGTAAATTGGATGTAAGTGATCCTTTGTTTCTGCATGCTAATGACTCTAATACTTTAACAATAGTGTCAATAAAATTGAAAGGAACTGAGAATTACACGGTTTGGGCAAGTTCTATGAAATTAGCTCTTGAGGTTAAAAATAAGATCTACTGCTGATGATGTTTTGGGTAGACAATGGGATAGGTGTAAGTCAGTTGTACTTTCTTGGATACTTAACTCTATATCTAAAGAGTTATATGTGGGTCAAGTGTTCTCTAAATCAGCCAGAGAAGTCTGGGATGATTTAAGAGAAACATATGACAAAATAGATGGGTCAGTTGTGTATAATCTGTATCAAAAAATTAATTTTTTAAAACAAAATGGGTGTAGTGTGTCTGAATACTATCATAAATTGAACACTATGTGGAAGCAGCTGGATGCAATGATCCAGTTGCCTTCATGTACGTGTCACGCATCTAAGGATTTTAATGATTTTAATCATTTAATAAAATTGATGCAGTTTCTTATGGGTTTAGATGAGATCTATCAGCCTATAAGAACAAACTTGTTAATTCGTGAGCCACTACCAACTGTCAAGGTTGCTTTCTCAATTGTGTCTAGAGAAGAATCACATACGTGTGGTGAGTCTCAGAACACAAAAGGTCAAAGTTTGGCATTTTTTACTAAAACAAATAATTTTTCAGAAAATAAAAAGAAGTTTAGTAAAGGGTTAAATCAAAATTTAAAGTGCTCACATTGTAATATGATAGGACACACTGCTGAAAGGTGTTATGAGTTAGTAGGTTACCCACCCAATTTCAAAAAGAAAACTGGAAATCAGAGTAATAAGGCTGGTGGGTCAAATGTGTCAAGTAATAATAGTAAACAGGCAAATATGTCTACTTCTGCTATGTCTTTCACTCCTAAACAGATTTCAAAAATTATGGGGCTTATTAGTTAAAAGAAAGATACTGATCGGTCAAGTTCTGGGATGGGAGGTAAGAATGCTAATGTCTCTAGGTATATAAGTTGTTCTAGTATAACTCAATCTATGTTTTATAATTGCTGGGTAGTTGATTCTGGAGCTAACCAGCATATGGTTATGTCTGATAAGGGATTAATTAATTGTGTTGATGTTTCTGAATATGATATGTTTGTTGATCATCCTAATGGTACTTCTGCTAAGGTACTGAAAATAGGAGATTATGTGGTCACTCCTGAGATAGTGTTGATTGATGTGTTTTATGTTCCTAGTTATTATGTTAACTTGTTATCAGTACATAAGTTACCTAGGGATAGTAAGTTGCAAGTGTTGTTTATGAGGAGAAATGTTTTATACAGGATTTGAAATCAGAGAAAATCCTGGTGACTGGTAGTCAGTGCGATGGTCTTTACCTGTTTGATAAAATGGTAAGTTTGCAAGTGTTTGTTTTAGTAGTGTGTCTAGTTTTCATTTATGGCATGCTAGGCTGGGTCACCCATCTGACCAGGTTATAAATGTCTTAAAAGATGAACTACAAATTAAAAATTTTAATTCTAGTCCTTGTGATGTGTGTCACAAGGCAAAACAAACTAGAGTTCCTTTCCCTTTGAGTGAACATGTGTCTAAATATGTAGGAGATTTAGTTCATCTAGATGTGTGGGGACCTTTTAAGGTCAAAGTAAAGAGGGGGTATTGATATTTCTTAACTGTTGTGGATGATTTCTCTAGAGTTGTGTGGTGTTTCTTAATGAAGTCTAAAACAGAAGTATACTAACATAATTCAGTTTTATGAATTACTTAAAAATCAGTTTGATAAATCTGTTAAAGTGTTTAGAAGTGATAATGGGACTGAATTTGTTAATAATCAAACCACAAATTTTTTTGTGACTAGAGGAATAATACATCAAACATCATGTGCGTATACACCACAACAGAATGGAATAGCTGAGAGGAAACTTCGTCATTTGTTAAATGTTTCTAGAGCTTTGATGTTTCAAAGTGGTCTTCCTGTTAGTTTCTGGTCAGAATGTGTCTTAACAGCAGTATATTTGATTAACAGGTTGCCTTCGTCTGTGTTGTTAGGAAAAAGTCCATATGAGGTAGTATTTGGATTTAACCCTTCGATAGGTCATTTGAAGAGTTTTGGTTGTCTCTGTTTTTGTACTGTTTTAAATACTTCAAATAAATTTTCCACGCGTGCAGAAAAATGTGTTTTTTTATTGGATATTCTAATGTAAAAAAAGGTTATAAATTGTGGAATATTGAAAATAAGACAAGGATTTTTTCAAGGGATGTATTTTTTATATGAAGATGTTTTTCCGTTTAAAAATAAAAATTTAAGTGATTTAGTATCTGATAACAATGTTTCAGATCTGAATCAGTTAAATATTTTTGATAATATTGAACCTTTAAACTCTTCAAATGACATAGTTCCCAGTGATGAGCGAAGGGAAAACTATGAAGGAAATAAGATAGATGCTCAGTGGCCAGGTAGTATAGAAGTAGAGCATGAGAATGGCGTTTCTAATGCTAATAGTGATAGTCTAGAATCTGGTCATAGGGCTGATGGTTCTAGTACTAGTGTTAGTAATAAGGAATATGTTCCACTCACTTCTAATTCTAATCATGGGAAACTTGAGGGTCATCATATCCTCATGATGAATGTATTCCATCTGAGGGACAACCTAGTACCTTGTTAAGAAGGTCAACTGGGTCAAGTAATTTTCCTAATAAGTTTTCGGATTTCATAGTTGAAGGTAAAGTCAAATATGGTGTAGAAAGGGTAGTAAATTACTCTTGTTGTCTGCTGATAATTTTTGTTTTGTTACTAATCTGAACAAAACAGTTGAGCCTAGGAACTTTTATGAGGCTAAGATGGATCCAAACTGGGTTGATGCTATGAACTCAGAAATGGAAGCCTTGAATAGGAATCATACCTGGGAATTAGTTGATTTGCCATCAGGTAGAAAACCAATAGGTTGTAGGTGGGTTTTCAAAATTAAATACAAGGCTAATGGGGAGGTTGATAGATATAAGGCTAGGTTAGTAGCTAAGGGATACAATCAAAAGGAAGGAATAGACTTTGATGAGACTTTTTCACCTATGGTTAAAATGATCACGGTTAGAATTGTTTTAAACTTGGCTGTACAAAATAATTGGGATTTGTATCAATTAGATGCTAATAATGCTTTTTTATATGGTAATTTTTCTGAGGAAGTGTATATGACCTTATCTGAAGGTTATTTTTCTAAATCTGATAATAGAGTTTGTAAATTAATAAAATCCTTGTATGGTTTAAAACAAAGTCCAAGAATGTGGAATGAAAAATTAACAAGTGTCTTAGTTAAAAATGGTTTTAGTCAAAGTCTGTGTGATTATTCTCTGTTTTACAAAAAGGATGATTCTATGTTAGTTGTGTTGTTGATTTATGTAGATGACATTGTGAGTGCAGGTAATAATCAAACAGAGATTAAAAGAATTAAGAATTTTTTGAGTTCAAAATTTTTAATTAAAGATTTAGGAGTGCTTAAATATTTTTTAGGAATAGAAGTTTTGTATAAAAATAATGGAATTTGTTTGTCTCAAAGGAAATATTGTTTAGAATTATTATTTGAGTTTGGTTATCTTGGATGTAAACCTGTAAGTACTCCAATAGAACAGAGTTTTATTGTGTCATCTAAGTGTAAAAGTCGGGAATCAGTTTTAGAGAATATTTCTGGTTTTCAAAAATTAATTGGTAAATTGATATATTTGTCTTCCACTCGACCTGATATTTCATATTCAGTTCAGTTTTTTGAGTCAGTTTATGCATTCTCTTACAAATGTACATTTACAGATTGCTTTAAGACTTCTTAGATATTTGAAAAAATCTCCAGGTAGAGGTTTGTTTTTTCAGAAAGGTAATGGTTCTGATTTAGTGTCTTATGTAGATTCTGATTGGGGTAACTGTCTTGTGTAAAGGAAGTCAGTTTCTGGATATTGTCTTTTTTTGGGGAAATCTTTAATTTATTGGAAAAGTAAGAAGCAAAGCACAGTGTCTCGGTCTTCTGCTGAAGCAGAATATCGAGCCATGTGTGCGGCTGCATGTGAGTGTATGTGGGTTTTAAATTTGTTTACAGAACTTCAAATTCCATATAATATTCCTATATCTTTGTTTTGTTATAACAATGCAGCTATATCTATTGCTGCTAATCCTGTTTTTCATGAAAAAACAAAACATTTTGAGTTGGATCTTCATTTTCTTAGAGAGAAAATTGTGGCAGGTGTTTTTAGAACTGAAAAGATTAGTTTAGCAAATCAGGTTGCTGATATTTTTACAAAAGGGTTATCTACTGTGCAGCATGATCATATGTGTGATCAGCTAGGTCTAATTGGCATGTTTACAACATAGATTTGAGGGGGCGTGTTGAAATCAAAGGGTCAAATTATGTTTGTTATAACATGTCAATATTTAATTGTTAGTTAATAATTTGTTGTTATATTGTTATTAACTTGTTTTGTTTGTTATTGGTTGTTATTAAAGTTGAAAGGTTGAATGTGTATTATTCTTAAACTTGTGGATACCGGAGCAATTGGGGCTGAATATATAAGCTGGATGTTTAGGGTTTTCATTCCAACTCAAGAGGTCAGAGTTCGTAAGGTGTACGCCTCCTTCAGTTCGTAGTTGCCTCTTTGTTTTTCTTCGGTATTTGTTTAGAGAAGCTTAGTAAATTTCTTTGTGTTTTTGTATATGATCTGTGATCATATTTCTTTTGTTTGTTTTTTGATCTTGTTGATCATTGTTACTCAGTTTTTTTGTTTAGTTAAATCTCTCAGATCTGAGTTTATTATACAGATCTTCGAGATGAGTGTTTGGTTCGTGTTTTAGGGTTATCGAGTCTATGTTCTTAGATCGAGTTGTAATAGGTTAGGTTGTGTTGAACTTCTTGGCTTTATTTGTTAGTAAATCACATTCATTATGGAATCTGTAAGTTGGTGATAGATCTGGTTCATTTTACACTATCACAAGTTAAGTTGAAATAAACATAGTTGATAAAACTAAAAATATTAACATTCCTTTCCTTCCTTTGTGTAATTTATAACAAATGTTATAATTAATCACATGAATAATCTTGTGGTATATAGATTATGGATTTGGTCCCTAAGTATAAAATATTATGGATTGATCTTAATTGTTCACTTAAACCGCTGAATTCTTGAGTGGATGTTTGTTAGATTTTTTTTTTGTGTTTTTAAAAAATACCAAAATATCCTTAGTGCTTAGTAGAAAAAAAATGCATAAAAATGTTGGACTCTTTGTAAATTAAAAACTCAATAAAAATTGAAAATTACCCCATCCTCTCTTTCATGTTGTTTCATTTTTTCATATTTTTAATCTTGGACAAAAACTTTTTTAAAAGCGAAAAACTTTTTTTAATTCTCATCCCCTTTCATTCTTCGACAATCCTACTACCCCTACAATCACCACTTGTTTATTTTTCTCCCCAATCTACATGCCATCATTCACTACATGTAGTTGACACTCTGTCCCTCAACCCACTTGCTTACAAGCCCCCATCTTATTATTCCTCACATGTTATAGAAGAACAAGGACGTTGTTAGTACCCTAATAGCATCAACCTCAGAAGATCGAAGATGTTGCTGATTTGATGTGAAGACTTTTTGATTTTGTATTATAGTGTTTTGTTTTGTTTTGTTTTGAAATGTGTTTGTTTTTAGAATTTGTAAAATTTGACTAAATGTAAGTTTTGTCGATACTAATAGTATCGACACTGCTGTCCTCGATACTATTAGTATCGACAACAGTGAAATAGTATCGATGCCATGGATACTAACAGTATCGATGGTACTGATAATTTGTCTATAAATAGGTGTGTCGAACTTATTCAAAGGGAGTTTTTTTTAGAGAGTTCAGATTTTCTAGATTTCAGTTGTGTATTTCTTTCTACTTGTTGAAGCATAATTCTGAGCAATTAATAGAAGTTTGACTTGAATTTCTATTTGATTTGTTCTTCTACTCATACACTTGCAGCTTGGGTGTTGTTTTTCATTACTCCCTATCAACACCAAGTCCCTTCATACCTATTCTTGAATAAAAGAAATGCAAATTAACTTGGTAAACCTATAGTGAATAAATCCACCACGTGATTTTGAGTCTTAACATATGAAAGATTAATTTCACCTTTAAGAAAATTTTTCCTAGTGAGGTGAGGATAAACAATATGCTTGGTTTGTGTATGAAACATCAAGTTCTCAACTAGCTGTATTGATAGAGCTTTATTACATATAGAAGAACGTTGTAGTTTATCTAACTTGCAGACCGATACCTTTTCATGTGTTGCCATATCACATGTTTTGCATACAAATACAATTGTGGACATAGACACTATAAGTTGATAATTGATGCACTTATAAAAACAACCAAGCCCAACATTAACACAAAATAGGTTTCTGATCTTTGGCTACTCGAGTCACCTACATAGTTAACCTTATAGTAACCACTGAGTTTGATTGACTTTCCCTTGATATTCACTCGGTAACCAGCAATACGATTGATGTACCTCAACATTTGTCTAATTCCATAAAGATGTGACCATGTTAAACTTTTCATATACCTTCACCATGGAACATCACATTGGTATCCATACAAATTGTTGTCGATTTGAATCAAACATGCTAAAATTTCCAAGTAGCTCTATAGAGTACTTCCTTTGATATTGATTGATTTTATTACTCAATTATTACAACTTAAACCCAAGAAAATGATTAATCTTTCATTGTTCCTTGATCTAAAATTTGGAGCACAAATTCATTTTGTTTTGTAACCATGTCTTTATAATCACTTATAATTATGAGGTCATTTAATTTACGTAAGAAAGTATAACTGCTATCATGTCTTCAACTACAAAATGAGCTCTTGGCAACTAGTTTAAATGATACATCACCTTCTTCAGTTTACACATAAAGTTAGGGTGTAAAGAAAATTTAGAACTAATGAGCTATGATGTGCGTAAAACTATAAATTTCTTTTTAAAGAATTTTTACATAAATTTAGTTTTAAAATGGCTTTCACTAATGAGCTAAAGTACACACAAAAGGCAAGTGTGTCTATCGTATGATAATAATATTCCTTAATGTAAGAACCACATGTCAATATGTGGATGCCATAAATCCTGATACTAAGTCTCCATTACTATTTAAACGATAATATGAGAAGAAACCCATTGGTTCTTAGAAGAAACACTAACACTTGAGTTATGCCTTTAAAATACACCCGCGAAGGTTGAAACTTTGTTATGGTTTTCATTCTAAATAAAATCTGAGCATGATTTCATGCTCGGGACAAGCATTTTTATAAAGAAAACAGTATAAAAATCTTACTTTTGAAGCTTTTCACCCATTTTTTCCTATGTTATGCCCCTTTATCTCTCTTTCTCTTATTGGTAGCTGCTATGCACAAAATAAGAATTGCAATGACTTCTATTGCTTTACTAGGGATGTCCTAGGGTTAACTTTCCCTTTTTACCCATTAAATCTTGTGTTACTTTCCTATTAAATTGCCCAAAAATTTTTTTTTTCACATAAAAAGTTATTTTAGGCCTCTAACAAGCTTGACATATATACACACACTAGCAAGATTTTGATCCATGTATACTCCCTTACATTGAATTTCCTCCCCAAAACTCGTTACTTATCATATATTAAGGGTAAAGTTGATCCATTTCCTTCTCAGTCTCTCATGTAGACTCTAACCTCTTGCAAAGCTTCCACGAAACTCGATTTTCTTATTATCTTGTTGCGTAGTTGCTTCTCGTTTCTATCAATGATAGCCATTGATTCTTTAATTGGCTGATTTTTTCATTGACCTCTGTAACAATCGGTTTTAACAATCGAATATGTTTGAAATAATCATTAATAGAACGATTGTAATTGTTACAAATTGAAAATATGAGAGAAATTATGAACGTGGGAGAAAACTGTTCACAAAACGGAGTTTCAGATTCTCCGGAATCGCAAAACGGAGAAAAATACAGAAATATCGAATTATGGAGACCTACGCGCTATGCATGGCCCAGTTGGCCATGCTAGGCGATGCGCGCGGATGTAAAAAATATATTTGAGGCTTGAGACCCCGCGCGCGACGCCCTGGGCCAAATGTGCCTGGCGTGTGGCGGTTTGGTGGATCAGATCAAAACATCATATTTTTCATGCAAATTGATCTATTCTCATCTCTCTCGCTCATACTCGATTTCCAGACGACAAAAACGATTTTTCTTCATCTAAACTCAAATATGAAGCCCTCTAAACATCCAGAACGTGTTAGGGAACTTATCTGCAAGTGCTGATCTTTGTTTTACAACCAGAAATTCGTTAAAAAGGGTATAGTAACGATTCATTTTATCCTACTGATTTGATAGTGTATGGATTAAATCGAGTTGTAAACATAATACAATGATTATCCTACAATGATCTATTCTCATCCCTCTCGCTCATACTCGATTTCCAGACGACAAAAACGATTTTTCTTCATCTAAACTCAAATATGAAGCCCTCTAAACATCCAGAACGTGTTAGGGAACTTATCTGCAAGTGCTGATCGTTGTTTTACAACCAGAAATTCGTTAAAAAGGGTATAGTAACGATTCATTTTATCCTACTGATTTGATAGTGTATGGATTAAATCGAGTTGTAAACATAATACAATGATTATTGTGGTTTATTATTGCCTAGATGATGGCTAGGAATAATGAGAAACGAAGGATTTGATATTTTAACGGTGAAATCTTTGTTGTAAGCCGTTATAATGTCCAGTTGTCATGAAATCCATATCATTGTGATTGATAACTAGTAGGATGATTAAATCATGATAATGATGACTTTGGATCATTTTATGGAATGATAGATCCGATTTAAGTGTTTGATTAAATGTTGAGATTGAAAGTTAATGATTTTGGCATAAATATGCTAATTATAAGTGATGACTTGACTTATAAATGCCATATAGTAATGAATGAGATTCAAATGAGTTTCAATCAGTATGTATGAGTATGGGGTGTGTTAAAGCTAGTTGTATATATGTGAATTGCAACTAGGTGTTGGTGGTGGAAGTCAAGAAATAAGTTACAAAATATGAAATTTTGATAACTTGAATATGACTAAGAACATGTGTTGATTAGTTTCTACACATGAGTTGTTTGATAAAAGCCTCAATGAGGTTTTGATTAAATATGAAAAGTAAAACAGGTCAAATGAATTAGATTACATAAATAACACAAGTTGTGTGTTCATGTTGTTAAATCTTGTTATATGTGGATATATAATAGGAAGAGGAGGTGAATCTAGTTCTAGAAGGCCCGGAAAAGAATTGGAGATTGTTGATAACTCTCCAAATCAAGGTAAGTTACCTATTTGATAGAACTTGTTGTTGTAGGATTGGGTGAGTCCACACTACAAGTATTTGTGCATTTTGCATATATGTGATTTGTTGTTTTGAGTGAATTTGATATAAATGGCTATGGTTAGTGCGGTTATTATAGTTGAATGATTTACAAGGTGTGTGAACATTCAGCTAGTAATAATGATTGAGTTGATTTACAAGAGTGTGAACAACCATCATTAATGTGGAGATTATGATCTACAAAAGTGTAGACATTAAATTGGTAACATGCATGCTTCGATTCACAAGGTGTGTGAACATAAGACTTGCAAATCCAATGTAATAGATTCACAAGGGGTGTGAACAAAAGATAATCTACAAGAGTGTTAGTGCACAAAATGTCCCTAGTTCAGTAGTTTGTGTGATTTGATGTATAAAGTTGATATTATTAATGACATCAGTCATTCTATATTGTTTGTATATGTTTAAATGAGTTTGTTATGTTTATATATGTTTGACTTTGACTTTGACTATGTAACAGAACCATTCGTGAGAATGATGCCTAAGAATGAGCTCATTCGGGCGAATGAACGCCTAGCGAATGACTTGGGCGAACGAATGAGTCATCCGCATGGCTCATTCGGTCGACTAAGCTCATTCGACTGAGTCATTCGCCGAATGAGTACAGCTTATATATATAGCTGCAAACTGAATGTTTCACAACTCTCCGAGTTCCCTCTAACCCCTGTGCACTCCTCTGTCATACCCTTAGGGTTTTGAGCCGCTCCTTGCTGTCCAACTTTGATTCTCACCCCGTGGTGTTCGATTTCGATCAAAACGTTCACTCCTAATCATCGGATTGCCACGGGGCTTGGTGTTTTTGATTGGAAATGGAATAGGATTCCACACTATTCCAGTGGCAGTTGAGAAGATCTCCAAAGGAACCGAGTTGTTTTTTAGGGTTCCCTAGGTCCTACAAAGTGGAATCAGAGCTTTGGCTCTTGATTCTGCTCGATTTCTGATCTAAATCACCTTATCTCATAGTGTTTGTTCGAGATTTTTGAAAACCCTAAGTTTCTTTGGCTTCAAGTTACTGTTTCATTACAAATCAGTGGGTTTTTCTTGGTGTTTTGATAAATAGATCATTCCTATAGTTTAATGATGTTGTCTTGAGATTTCATACCGAATTTGGTGGTCAGATTCGATCAAAATCGTGAGATATCGAATTTTCATTGCTGAAAACCCCAGTTTATGCGAATGAGCCGATCGTGCAAATAACCATCATGCGAATCAGTCATTCAGCCGAATAAGCCTCATTCGGTCTCAAGTGTTCAGGCGAAGGACTGTTCATTCTGCTAAGTAGTCATTCGGTCAACCACTCATTCGCATCAGAAGAAGTCATTCGTTCAACAAGTCATTCGGTTGAATTGTCATTAGCATCAGGAAAGTCATTCGGCCTACTAGGTTCATTCGGAGTCATTTGTACCCCGACATTGGGCCATAAAGACTTCATTGGTCAACAGTTTTCTGAAAATTTTCTAAGTGTTGGATCAGTTCTCTCTTGACAAGATGGAAGAACTTGCTTTGATGGCCAATCAGAACAACAGGATTCAGAACTTGCTTCTTACGGAGACTGAGACGGGAAATTCGAACAAAGCTCCAAAGTTACTTTCCTTAGATGATTATCCGCATTGGAAGTACCGATTTGAGATTCATATCAATGGAGTTGACACCAATCTTTGGATGATGATTGAGAATGGGTACTTGAGACCACTGAGTGAAGATGGATCACCTATGTTTGTCACACAGATGATAGAGCCTCAGAGGAAGCTTTATGATTTTGAGAAGAAAGCTTATGCCATATTGTCCTAGTCCATTGCTACAGACATCTTTCACCAATTCAGACAGTTTACATCTTCAAAGCTATTATGGGATGCTTTACAGCAAAGGTATGAAGGGAATGATGCATTGAAGAGCATCAAGTCTAAAGCATTGAAGAAAGAGTTCAACAGTTTCATGTGTGTGGGGAATGAATCTTTAGATGACTTGATTGCTAGATTTTATAGTATGTTGAGTGAGCTCTACAATCATCAAGTCAAGACAACTACACAAGAAAAGATCCAGTGTTTGGCTGATGCTTTGCCTCCCAAGTCGGAATCCTTTCTGATGGTTTTGAAACAAAGTGAGATGATTGCTAATATGGACATCAATGATTTCATTCAGAAGCTAAAGGAACAAGAAATTTAGAACAAGTGGAAGGCAAAAAGAGTTGCTCAAGTTCAAGATCCTTCATTATACTATTCTACTCCCACTATAGAAAGAGCTTCATCTCATGCTCCTTTAAAGACAACTTTTGTCTCAAAGACTAAAGAAGCTCTTGTTTCAAACTAGACATACTTCAGTCAATCAGCCACAACTTCCACCTCCTAGAAAGAAGATAGTCATTCTGTCACAAATTTGAAGACAGACAACTTTGATAAAGTGATTGTGGAGGTTGCAAAGGAGCATATGGGTTTGTTTTCTACACTTGTGAGTTCTTATGATGGGCTGTTAGCTGGGTAGATTGGCAACCCACATCTGACAAATGAAGATTATTCTCAGATTGACCCTGATGATATGGAAAGGATTGACATTATGTGGGCTCTTTCAAGTGCAGTTAGAAGAGCAAAAGATTTTGTTAAGAGAACTGGGAAAGACAAAGATTCTAAGTTTGGATTTGACATGTCTTCTGTTACTTGCTACAACTGTGCGGACAAAGGTCACTTTGCAAGACAGTGCAACAAGCCTAAGAAAATGGGTAATCACAATCCTTTTCAGAATCAGAGATCATCAGTTGCCAATCCAGAGAGGAGATTAGTACCGATTGACACTCCTGCTCAAGCCATCTCATCCATTGCATACAAGGCACTCATGGTCCAGAATGATGAGAAAGAAAACTGGGACTTCAGATTCAATTCTGAAAAGAGTGGTGCAGATAAAGCTTGTGTTGCGGAGATCCAAGAAGCTGAGGGATCCAGGGATGAAGATAATTCAGAAGAAACAAAGACAAGTCTGGATGAATCTTCAAGATCAGAATCAGAAAGCACATCAGATTCAGAAACTCAAGGAGAATCAGATGCTAAATTTGAAGAACGATCTGCTACACAATTTTCTTTAATAGTGAATACATCTGCTTCATCTCAGTCAGATCAGGTATATGATGACTGCTCTTCATCTCATTCTGGCTGTTTTAATTGTGTTGACCTTGAAAGTAAGGTTTTGGCTTATCAACAACACAATGCTGACTTGATTAGCGAACTCAACCAGTGCATTGAGGCAAACAAAATTTTAAAATCAAATGAAAAAGATTTTCAAGCTAAAATTGATCTTTTAAACAGACAATTGCATGAGGCTGAGATCGCTGTGCTGAATAAGAAAGATGCTATTAATTCTTATCTCAATACCATCAATGAGATAAAGAAGAAGTTAGCCATAGTCGAGTGTGACTATGAAACTTTAAGTCAGAAGCTCAAGAGCTATGAAAGCTCCTCTTATATCATTTGAGCAGATGATCAGTAAAGGGACTGATCAGAAGAGTAAGGGAAAAGAAACAAAATACAATCATTGGCCCCCACCAGTCTTAAACTGCTTTGTCAATTTTCCAAATGACAAAGAGATTAAAGACTTTCAAGTGAAA
The DNA here is from genome assembly GCA_009363875.1 of Mikania micrantha. Taxonomy (NCBI): domain Eukaryota; kingdom Viridiplantae; phylum Streptophyta; class Magnoliopsida; order Asterales; family Asteraceae; genus Mikania; species Mikania micrantha. The sequence goes on from CM018692.1 coordinate 40,836,806, forward strand.
ACTCCAGTAGTTATTGATCCTATTGGGATTATTTCTGATGAGGGTTCCTCATTGTCTGAGGAATCTTTTGCGGAGGGAGTGGTTGAAGATTGGGTCTCTGTTTCTAAGGATGAGTCTGATGTTTCTCCTCAAGTGTCTTGTGTTAAGAATCAGACATCTGTTGCCAAAAAGGCTAACCCAATCTTACCTAAGACAAACATGGCTTCAAAGTTATCCAAAGCCATCTGATTTGTGAAGTCTTCACAGGAGAGTGAAGCAAGTAAGTCCAACAAGGCTGACAACCTTGTTTTTAATGGGACTAAGGGATTGGGTTTTAAACAAAACATGACAAAACCTAATGTTTTTCATCAAAAAAAAAGTCTACTTTAAAACCCAAACAGTTTTATCATCAAGATAAAAGAGCTTGTTTTGAGTGTGGTGCACTTGGGCATATTGCTAGATTTTGCCCTTATTTGATCAGACCAAAAGTTGCACCACCCAGAAAACAAAATCAACAGGTTGTTAAAGAAGTCAAGTCTGGAAAGCCCAAACAAGCCATTCCAATTAAGTCTTTGGATAAGGGTAAAATGAAAGTTATTAATTTGGATGTCCCGAAGGTTGTTAATGTCAAACAATCCAAACCATCATCCATCTATTTGAAAAACTGTTTTTGCAAAAACACAATCTAGAAAGTTAAGTCTTCTGAGACTTCAGTTTCAAATCCACCAGATAAGGTGACCTTAGATGGAAAATGGATTGATGTTTTAATCCGAGACTTATTGGTCAACCCAAGACTGTAAAGGCTTGGGTTCCCAAATTGAACTTATTGTTTGTGTTTATGCAGGTTACCCCAAATGCTGCTCTTAACAGAACTTGGATCATTGATAGTGGGGCATCAAGGCACATGACTGGAGAAATATCTCTTCTTTTTGATGTTCATTCTATTAAAGGAGGATATGTGGCCTTTGCTGGTGACAAAGGCGGGTTTATTACTGGAGAGGGTATTCTTTCAAATGGCAAAGTTTCTTTTGACAAGGTCAGATATGTGGAGCAGCTGGAGAACAATCTACTGACAGTCTCATAGATTTGTGACAAGAAGTACGAGGTTTTGTTTGATGACTCTAGCTGTTACATTCCCAAGCAGGGCATTACCATTCCTGAAGACTGGATTCTGATGTCTGCTCCAAGAAAGCAAGATCTGTATGTTCTCAACATGGCCACAGCTTCAACTACATCTTCTACAGCTTCATGTTTTATGTCCAAGGCTACAGAGAAAGATTCTATTCTTTGGCATAAGAAGATGGGTCATTTGAGTTTGAGGAAGATGAATCATCTGGTTCACAACAATCTGGTTGATGTTAGTTCAGACTCAGATGAGAATCACTCTCATCCAGATGTTCCAGAACCAGATGTTGATAATATTGTACCAGCTCTTGAGGATCTCAACATCAACAATCTTCATCCACAGGTTGAGGTTCCTGCTCATCCTGTTGGCAGAATTAATCGAATTCATCCTCATGAAATATTATTGGAAGTCCGTTTGATGGAGTGAAGACCAGAAATCAGTTGTCTTCAGGTGGTCTTGCTGACATTCTTGATCTTGCAGATGTAAACTTCTGTGCTCATTCATGTTTTATCTCCCAAGTTGAACCAAGAACCATCACTGAAGCTTTGAAAGAAGAATCTTGGGTCGATGCCATGCAAGAGGAATTGCTGCAGTTTAAGAAATTGGGTGTTTGGCAGCTAGTTGATAGACCCAAGGGTGCAAAAGTTATTGGCACTAGATGGGTTCTGTGATGCAAAAGAGATGATCATGGCATTGTGGTTCGGAACAAAGCACGTCTGGTGGTGCAAGGTTTTAGGAATATTGAAGGACTTGACTATAATGAAGTGTTTGCACTAGTTGCTCGTCTAGAAGCAATTCGTATATTCTTGGCATATGCATCCTTCAAAAGGTTCAAAGTCAAATGGATGTGAAGAGTGCATTCCTTCATGGTGTGATCAATGAAGTGGTATACGTCAATCAACCTCCCGGGTTTGAGGATCCATTGCATCGTGACCAAGTCTACAAGTTGGACAAGGCATTGTAAGGATTGCATCAAGCTCCGCGAGCATGGTATGAGACACTGTCTACTCACCTTCTGAACAACGGGTTTAGAAGAGGTGTCATTGACTGCATCTTGTTCATTCGAGAGAAATATGGTGATTACTCTTGGTGCAAGTCTATGTGGACGACATCATTTTTGGCTCTACAAATGATGTTTTGTGCAAGGAATTTGAGAAGGTTATGAAAGAAAAGTTTGAGATGAGCTCTATGGGGGAGATGAAATTTTTTCTGAGATTACAGGTGGATCAGTATGAGGCAGGAATCTTCATTCATCAGACCAAATATGTTGGTGACATTCTGAGCCGGTTCTGTATGTCAGATGCAAAACTTGCTAGTACCCCACTGGCTGTCAATCACGAGATTACACCAGATGAAAAGGGGAAGTTAATCGAGCCACTCTGTATAGAGAATGATTGGGTCCCTCATGTATCTTACTACTTCTCATCCAGACATCATGTTTGCCATATGCTTGTGTGCTCGCTATCAATCCAAGCCAAGAGTTTCCCATCTGATTGCTGTGAAGAGGATTTTGAGTTATCTGAAGAGTACTCCAGATCTAGGCTTATGGTACCCTAGTTATGATAATTTTGAGCTTAATGCATATAGTGATTCAGATTATGGTGGATGAAAAAGAGATTTCAAGTTAACATCTGCGGGATGTCAGTTCTTTGGAAACCATTTAGTTACCTGGCAGTGCAAGAAGCAAACGTCGGTGTCTACTTCAACATGTGAGGCAGAATATCTTGCAGCTGCTAGTTGTTGCTCTCAAATCATTTGGATTCAACAACAACTCAAGGACTATAGGTTACATTTTTCTAACACTCCTATATATGTTGATAATACTACCGCCATTGCTGTCACTAAAAATCCTGTTCAGCACTCGAAAACCAAACACATCGACATAAAATATTACTTCATACGTGATTGTTTTGAAAAGAAGCTAATCGATGTTGTTAAAATTCACACTGATCACTAGAAAGCCGATCTTTATACAAAAGCATTTGATAAACCCAGATTTTTATATCTGTTATCGATTAATGATGTTTTTCAAAAAGATGAAGTCATTCCTACATCTGAATCAAACAAATGATCATTGTTTTTATTTGTTAGTTTCTTTTGTTTTATTTTTCCTTTTTAGTATTTCTGTTAATTTTCTTTCACTTAATCAAAAACTCAAAAAGATTTTCAGTTTTAGGTTTTTAGGGGGAGAAAAAGTTGTTCATTGAAAAAACCAAAAACATTTGAAAAATTAAAAAAATGAGAAAGTCTTATTAGGGAAAGTGATGTGTTAACCTGTCATGTCTTAAATGCAAGATTGAACGCATATACTGATAGCACAAGAGAATTATGATATGATGTACTGATAGGCCGAGTTTACAAAGTTAACAGACTGTTGGTGATTACTTAGAAAGTTTGAGTTGTGGGATCCAGTTTAGAAAACTAGTTAAGGGATAAATAGTTTTTGACTCAAATCAGGCATACACCTATTATCATAGGATCTTATGAGGTTTCCAATGATTCATGAATTCAAGTCTGTACACGTGCCATATTGCTTTGTAAAGACCTAGCTGAAGCCGTCCATTCAGATAAGAGTGATTGAATCACAAGAAAATAAAAGTTAATCTGATTCTGTACACGTGCCATATTGCTGGGTTGCAGCCTAGTTGAAGCCGTCCATTCAGATAGGATAAGCTAAGAAAAACACAAAATAAAATAAGTTCGATTCCATACATGTGCCATATTACTGGGTTGCAACATAGTTGAAGCCATCCATTTGGATAGAACAAGTTGATCTTGTCAACACAGTTATGTATACTTGCCATATTGCTTTGTAAAGACCTAGCTGAAGCCGTCCATGAGAATGCGTTGAACTTGAGAGACAAATCAAAAAGTAAAATACAAAAAGAAAATAAATTGGAACCTTATAGAACTTATGATGCTAGGTACTAAGTTATGCAGAGATGAGTTACAAATTAGTTTTGACCTAAATTGGTTGAGTATAATGGGTAACTTAGTCAGAAAATATGAGTGATCATTGATCAGTTTAGAAGCAAAGTACTGTCAGGTTTAAAGTGGACAAATATATCAGTAATCATTTAATAAATCAAATGTGTCAAAAGTATAAACATGCTTGAATGTTGATTTGACATGATCTAGTGTATGTGTCATTTTCTTGAAAGACTACTCACAAAAATATGTGCATTTTGTTTATCTTAGCTTCAGTTTGTACAGTTGTTTGATTATCAGAAAATACAAAAAGATTTTCATTCGAAATTGTTTTAAATGATCATTTGTTGTTTCAGAGATTCAATCGTCTTTTCCTATCGCCAAAACCAGACTGAACTTCATAACAATGCTCTTTTAATGATCAAAATGTAAAATTTGAAAATGAGATGTGTTTTTGGGGTGCTGACTTTCTTTCGCCCGAAGGAGGGTGAGTATGGCTCATACGAACGTATGAACTCATTCATGTGAATGAGTCATTCGCTTGGTTACTTCATGCGGATAAGGTCTTTCGGTTCCTGAGACCAAATGAGCTCTCTTATTTAATAGATGCTCTTCGGCCGAATGAGCTCATTCACATCAAAACCTCATTCGGCTCTTACTGTGTGTTCCTCCTTCGCCCGAAACACGTTCTTAGTCATTCTCTTTGATTTTCACCACAAAACCTCCATTTTCTCATCATCGTTATCGTGATCATCTCAGTTACTGCTGGAACAAATATCATCAATTTCTGACCATGGATTGGACCAGAACAGTTCAAATTTTAGGGTTCTAGGGTTCGAACAACATACAAGTCAAATAATCGATCTAAAAGAACTTTAAAACACTTAAAATCGGTTATATAACCTTATTCGGAACCCTCTGTGTTGATAATTGCTAGTTTTATGGTCTGATTTGGATTTTTGGAAGATCAAGTGTTTGAACTCCATCGGTCGCCCGAATGAGGCTCATTCGCACCACAAGTTCAACCGAATGAGTTCATTCAACCGAATGAGGTCATTCGGAGCATGTGGTCATGCGAATGAGTTGGGTCAACCGAATGATCTCATTCATGTGTCATTCGGATGACACCATTCATTCGGTCACTGCTCTCATTCGTAGGGTCTCATTCGTGTGACAAGTGCCTCATTCGCACAACTTGAACACTTGGTCAAAATTTTGAGTTTGATTCAATTGTCTTCTGAATTGGATTGACATGTTATTTTTTCTGTGTTTCAGTATGGCAGGATATAAAGCAGTTCCCAAGAACAACATATGTGCTCATCTAGAAGTTACCACGGCGAATGCACGACATTTCACTAAGATCGTCACTTTCTTGAGGCGCTCCAGGATATTTCTAGCCATATTGACTGTTCATGTTCCATATTTATCACATCAGCAAGATTTCTGGAGCTCGGCCGATATTGACTGTGAGGTAGAACCTCCTTTCATCAGAGGGAAGGTTCGTGGATAGGATGTAGTTGTCATCACCCCTGTGCACT